>JASFAX010002884.1:0-44392 GCA_030737875.1 Allium sativum
CATCCCAATGGGGGCCACCTTTGAGAAGTTAGTAGAAATGGCGCTCATACATGAGGAGAAAAGCTCTAAAGCTGATAAGGCACCCGAGAAGAAGGTGGATCAGAAGAAACCACAATAGCAAAACAAGAAGGGTGGAAAAGACAATAACGGCAAGGGAAAGAAGAAGTGCTTTAACTGTGGAACCCCAGGCCATCTCAGCAAGGATTGCCGAAAGAAAAAGAAGACTGGTTGTTTTCATTGTGGCAATGCGGGACATCTAGTGAAGGACTGCCCAAAGAAGGGGCAGAGGGCAGGAGCTACCTCGGGAGGATAGGTGCAGGCTCTTATAGCACCAGGGCAGGCAAGGGGACAAGTTCAGGCTCTCGCGGTCCCACTGCTGCAAGAACGAGGTAGAACCATTTCTGTTGAAAGCTTAGTTTTTCTGTTTGATCATCCTGTCCGTACCTTATTCGATTCGGGCGCATCGCATTCGTTTATCTCTACATCATTAGTTGAATCACTGCACTTAAACACCAGTTTAGTAGAGGATCCCTTAGTTGTTTCAAATCCAATTAGGGGCTCAGCTTATTTGTCTATGATGTGTTTGGATTTGAAAATTTCCATAATTAGCGTTGAATTTAGATGTGATGCTTATGTGTTGGGCTTCACGGGCTATGGGCTAATTTTAGGAATGGATTGGTTATCCAGAAATGGGGTCGTTCTTGATTGTGAAAGGAGAGTAGTTAGGCTCGTGACTCGCCTTGGCAACACTCTCGAAATCTTTTGTAATCCCATAAATTCGGTTATGCTAAGTTATCTAGAATCGCTTGATGCGTCTGAGGAAAATCTACGATCTGTTAGAGTGGTCCGAGAATATTCGGATGTGTTTGAGGAGGTGAAGGGCTTGCCTCCGAATCGGGAGATAGATTTTCGAATATATCTTGTGGATAATGCGAAACCAGTATCTTTGCCAATACGCCACATGTATCCACGTGAAAGGAGGGAACTCGATAAGAAAGTGAAGGAGTTGCTTGAGAAGGGGTTCATAAGACGAAGTATATCGGAGTGGGGTGCTCCAGTAGTATTTGCCACGAAGGCGGATGGGTCCCTTAGACTTTGTGTGGACTATAGAGAACTTAATAAGCTTACTAAGAAGAACAGACACCCACTGCCGAGGATTGACGATCTCTTCGATCAGTTAGTTGGCACCTCAGTGTTTTCGCAGTTGGACATAGCCACTGGTTTCCATCAGTTGAGAGTGGTTGAGGATAGCATTGACAAGACTGCCTTTATGACTCCGGACGGTTTCTATGAATGGCTAGTGATGCCCTTCGGTTTGACAAACGCCCCAGCATATTTTGTTGATTTGATGAGTAGGGAGTTTAGGGAGTACCTTAACAAATTCGCGGTAGTCTTTGTAGATGACATCTTGATCTTTTCTAAGGATGAATAAGAACATGCCCTACATCTTAGGGAAGTGTTGGAGACCCTACGAGCGCATAGCCTTAAGGCTAAATTTTCTAAGTGTCACTTCTGGAGGAAGGAAGTACGGTTCTTGGGGCACGTGGTTTCCAAAGAAGGGATAGCTGTAGATCCCGCGAAGGTGGTGGCCATCCAAGATTGGAAGGTCCCTAAAAATGCTACCGAAGTGAGAAGTTTCTTGGGGTTGGCTGGCTACTATAGGAAGTTTATCAAAGACTTCGCAAAGATATCAGCTCCACTGACACGCCTGACGAAGAAGAACCTAGTTTTCACATGGGACGTAGATTGTGATGATGCGTTCCAACGTTTGAAGAGAGTTTTGACTTCAGCCCAGTCTTAGTATTGCCAGACGGGAGTAAGCCGTTTACCATTTATACTGACGCTTGTAGGACAGGACTAGGCGCAGTCTTAATGCAAGAGGGTAGGGTTATAGCCTATGGTGGAAGGCAGTTGAGAGCGCATGAGAAAAATTATCCTACACATGACCTAGAATTGGCCGCTATTGTTTTCGCGCTTAAGTCTTGGCATCATTATCTTCTTGGCGAGAAAATCGAATTATTCACTCACCACAAGTCTTTAAAATACATATTCTCTCAAAAGGACTTGAACTTAAGGCAGCAAAGGTGGATGGAGTTCTTAGCGTCCTACGACTTTGAAATAGCCCATACCCCTGGCAAGGGTAACGTGGTGGCAGATGCCTTAAGTAGAAAAAGATTATCCTTAAGTGCTTTGTTTGTTGAGCGGCGAAGTTTAGAATTCATTTCGATGTCTGACTTTAGACATTCTGTTGACTTTGTACCCAGTTTGCTAGCATCCTTGGAGGTCAGACCTACGCTTTTGGGACGGATTGGCGAGGCACAGCGAGACGACCCACAGTTGGTTGAGTTAGTAGAAAAACTCAAAGGAGGGGAGTCATCAAGCCATCTCCGTAGGTATACCCTAGATGATAAGGGTTGGTTACGTAGGGACGGTAGACTTTGTGTACCAAAAGACGATGACCTAAGGAAGACTATTCTTGACGAAGCACATCATTCGAAGATGACCATTTATCCCGGCGGGGACAAGATGTACAAAGACATGAAGAGAGTTTACTTTTGGGCCGGCATGAAGAAAGACGTGGCCGAGTGTGTCGCTAGATGCTTGGTGTGCCAACAAGTAAAAGCGGAGCAAAAGAAACCCGGTGGGTTGCTTCACCCATTGGAGGTTCCACTATGGAAGTGGGAGAGTGTCTCGATGGATTTTGTGGATGGATTGCCAAGATCAAGGAAGGGTAATACGGGGATTTGGGTTATAGTTGATAGACTTACTAAAAGCGCCCATTTTATTCCCGTGAAGAGTAAGAGGACTGCCCCATGGTTAGCTTCTGTATATGTCCGAGAAATAGTTCGTTTGCACGGTGTTCCTTCTAGCATAGTGAGCGACCGCGATCCTATTTTCACTAGCGAATTTTGGAGAAGCTTACAAGAGGCGGTAGGGACTCAGTTATGTTTGAGCACCGCATATCATCCTCATAGGGACGGCCAGACCGAGAGGGTGAATCGCATTCTAGAGGATCTGTTGAGGCTATGTATCCTAGACATTGGGGGTACGTGGGAAGAGCATCTTCCATTGGTGGAGTTCGCATATAATAACAGCTTTCAGTCCAGCATTGGTATGGCACCATTCGAAGCTCTTTATGGACGACCTTGTCGTTCACCTACATGTTGGTGGGAATCTACGGATAAGATCTTACTTGGGCCCGATATGATTAGGGAGACTTCGGAGAAGATCGACTTGATTCGAAGGAGGATGAAAGCAGCGCAAGATAGGCAGAAATCTTATGCGGATAAGAGGAGGACAGATCTCGAGTTTGAAGTTGGGGACATGGTCTTTGTCAAAGTGTCTCCATTACGAAACGTTGTTCGCTTTGGGTCCGTTGGGAAATTAGCACCAAGGTTTGTAGGGTCGTTTCCTATTAAGGAGAGGATTGGACGGATGGCGTATAGAGTGGAGTTGCCCGAGAGATTTAGTGGTGTACACGACGTATTCCATGTGTCACATTTGAGGAAGTGCTTGCACGAGACCGCGGAAGTGGTGGAGCCGAGCTTGCTTAGAGAGGTGGAGATAGAGCGTGATGCGATGATTCGACGAGCTCATACGCGCATTCTTGGGTCGCAGATCAAGAGGTTGAGGAATCGAGAGGTCAGACTAGTCAAAGTGTAATGGGGAGATGATGAGAGCAACGCTACTTGGGAGACGGAAGAGAATATGCGTTCACGATACCCTTTTCTTTTTGAGGGTATGTCCTTTAACTTCTCCTTTATCGTTTAGCTTGTACTTATCTTATCTTTAGTATATCCTCTCGCTAGTATCTTTGACCTTTATTTAAGATAATCCTATGGTTGAAACATGTGTTTGAGACATGTTATGTATGGTGGGTGCAAAGTGGATGCAAGTGTTTGCTAGTGGTTGCTCGTCGACGCATATACACACAATATTAGGCACTAGATTGGCTCAGTCACTTCATACTGCATATTGCATATAAATGGCTGTATTTAGTAAAATGGATGTATAATGGTTGTGTTATCATATGGATACCGCATTTTGGTGAATGGTTGTGCACGCATGTAGAAATAATATGTATCGATAGGGTTCTTTTGCATACATAATGGACGCATGGCACTATCATGGTTTGCATTAAGGAGGTCAATTGAATCAGTGGACCGCCTGATTTTGCATTAGACAAGGAACATATACACACACTGTGCATTTAAACATAAAAGCATTAGAAGTCTATAAGGACAATGGATGCCTGTGCTTGATGGTGGAGTAGATGGTTGTTTGGATGTTAGGATATACATTCTTCTTAACTTGAAGATTTTGGGGACGAAATCCTTTAAGGAGGGGAGAATGTAACACCCCGTAATTCAGATAATATTAATATTCACAAATTAAAGAATAACTAATCTCAGACGTGAGAATTGTGGGAAACGGGTTGCGCCATTGTGTTCGTCTCGGAATTCTAGTTGAATTAGAGTCCGAGTTTGCATGATTTGGACTTCGTATGAAGAAGTTATGGCCATCGGAAGTTTCTGAAAAAATTAAAATAGCTAGCAGAAAATTCAAAATTCGAAGTCAAACAGGCTAGGCGGGAAATTTCCCGCCCAGCACCCCAGGTCGACTAAGGAGTCGACTGGGACGTCGACACCCCAGGGGGAGTCGACTGGGCAGTCGACACCCCAGGGACCAGGTCGACTGCGCAGTCGACCTGGATGTCGACCTGGTCTGGCGGCTAGGGTTTTTGGCTGGTCTGTTTTTAATGTACTACTTACCCATTAGGGTTTCTGACCTAATCTGGTTGGCTAAGATTAGTGCTGAGTTAATCTGACGGTCTAAAATAAATCCTAACTCTATAAATACCTAGGTAGTCTCTCACCCTAATTCATAAGAAAAATAGAATAGTTACCGTCATACCGTCGCCATGGAAATCAATGGAGCCGCCACCAACTAAGAAAGAAGAAAAGCAAATTCAATTCTAATTCTCTCAACCCTAAAGCAAAGCAAAACTCTCTCTTTTCTTCTCTAAATTGTGAGTATGATGATCTTAACAAGATTATTATCATTTTAATTAGGTTTAGTTATGAATGGATTATGAGTAGATGATGTGAATTATCATATATGTTGTTGTAAACCCCTTTTTCTATCATGTATATTGTAAATCCAATGTTTTGTGATGATGATATCTTATATGTTGAAAATCATGCTATGGTGATGTTATGTATGTTGAAAGTTTCTATGCTAAGTTGTGATAAATCATACATGTTAAAAAGGCCATGATGTTACCATCTATGCTAGTTAGTTCATATTAATTAAATCATCATGTTTGGGCTATGTTGATCTATATGACAAGTTACATATGCAAGTTAGATTGATTAGAAAAGCTATGAAAATATGCCATGACATCTATTATGACATCTAGAATTATGCTATGATATATGTGATATCCTATGCTAGTTCACACCATCATTATGTTGCCTAAAAACCCCATATGCAAGTTTATGTATAGATTTAGGCTATGATCATATCATGTAAATTGTGACCTTTAACAAGTTGACACCTTTAGATCCTTAACATGTGTAGTTTATGCAAGTTTCACCCCTATTATGATTAGATTCATTTTAATTGTCCATATGTTGTGATAATTTGTTTTTGTGCTATAAGTTAGACTATTCGAGTCTAACATATATTCTGCGTTGAATAAGCGAACGTATAAACGTGGGTAGGGGTAATGTTAAGGATTTTAATAGTAAGAAGTTGGGGTGCAATTGATATGATTTTGCATGCCATAAGTGGATGGCCATAATTGAGTCAATTATGGACATCATTAAAAGTTGACTTAATTAATAATTTGAATAGGGAATTATTAAAAGTGGGGTAAAAGATTTTAAGTGTTAATCAATGCTTAGGACACGAGGTTGGACTCGTTTGTGACGTAAACCTGCCCGGACCCGCCCGGCAAATCCAGTGGTCACAAATGTCAGCCCAATGTGAGAGGTCCTAGGCCTAAACTAAAGCATAACGGTTGTAAAGACACGAGGTTAGACTCTTTTATGGTGTAAGACTGCCCGGACCCGCCCGGCAAATCCAGCTCCCATAAATGCCAGTCTAATGTGAGAGGTCTTTATGAGGTTATGGCCTGAATGAATTAAGAAATACTTAACCAGATAAACATGTAAAGTGGGACATGGGGGTTAAGTAGGTGCCTTAGGTGGCACGAGGAATCTAGAGGGTGCCCTTAGTGGCATGTGAAATACGATTAGTAAGACTTAACCAAACACACATGTAAATGAACATGATTAAGAGGGTTAAGTGGGATATACTAGTGACAAGCTTAGGTGGGTAGCTTGTGGGGGCCCATTTCGACCAGTATCCCAAACGTATCTTTGTGGGATCGACCCAAGTCGAGGACGGGACACGCATGCTGGGTTTGACTGTAAGAGGCCAAAACGGGGAGCGGTGGCAACGCAAGTCCAACGGGTTGCATATGCGTGTGTGGACCCGGGCTGGTAGATAAGACGTTGTTGCATCGTGTAGGTATAAGCCGTGCATTCTCAAGTTGTATCAGGTTGCCACTTTAGGGGAGTGATACACCCCACTATGGGGCCAGCACGGGTATCTACGAGTAGGGAGCCGATCGAAAGTGGGTAGTGGGGTACACCTAGTGGAGATAGGGGCAGACGTCACCTATGTAGTCAGCTAGGGGTACGCAAGGCTATTTATAAAGTTTCTGTGTGAGGCAAGTGGGATCAAACATTAGGGTGACTGGTGCGGTGCAGTGTTGTAATGTGCGGTGCAGTGTAGTAATTATTCGTTAGTAATTAGGTGTGCCTTTACCGTTATCTTTAACGTTATCTTAAACGCTATCTTTATCTTCCTAAGAGTTCATAGACATTTACTTGTCTTCCCGCTTATGCCTTAGTCTAGTTATTTTGATAATAGTATTGTTAGAATTATCATACTCGCCAGTCTTTATGTCTGACCCCCTCTATTTCTATCCTTTTTCCCCCCCTCCAGGTCCTCAGGTTGGGCCCAGCTCTAGTGGAGTTTGATTGAATTGCTTCATCTCTCTCTGGAAAGCTTGGACCGTTGAAGTAAAGTCCAACTTGTTATCTTTTTAATGGCTATTTATGTAATGGGATTATGTATTTTGTTTTTATGAAGATGGATATTGTACTTGGTTATGATCTATGGTTTTATGATGTAACAAACATGTTTAATTTCCGCTGCAATAAAATGAAGTTTTAGATTTCCAAGTACTATTTACTATCTGTCTTGTTGTAATGTTTCTGTTCTATATTCACTTATAACCTCCATGGAAGTTAATGCATTCCCTTTGTGGTTGACATTAATGGACGTGGGGTGTTACAGTTTTCCCTTATAATAGCCAAACATGCTTGATATGCGAAATTTAATCTTTTATTATTACTATAATTGAACAAATCAACTTCAAATATAAATGTATCAATCATAGGCTGTAACGAACCAGATTTTTAGCCATTTAATTTTGAAAATAAACGTTGTATTAGAAATATTAGTGGAAATTTATATGGAAATTATTAATTAAAGCGAAGCTTGAATGTATAATTTATAATAGAATCAATATTCTCTACCAAAACAAATTTCAACTTAAGCCAAACTAATTATTATAATTCTTGTATGGCTTAAACTCTCTCATACCAAGTGATATAACATAGTTTTCGTACAGGAGGGTACCATTTGCCGGTAGATCTTCATCTTTACAATCTTCCTTTCTCGATGTTTAATGCAAAAGTACCATATTATATTTGTTCCAACTTCTTTTGTTCGGTCCCATGTAATGAAAACAGCCACCTCTTGTTATGGTTTCTATGTTCAAATGAGATAGCTTTAGGCATTAAGAAAGATCTGTCTGGATTTCAGTTTAACGCTATACTTAAAATGCCCATACAATAAATTGTTGATTTTCTTGATCACATAAATGTTAACAACATAGTATACTATGAAGCATGTTTAGATGGAAATAACACATCATCTTAGGTAAACCAATATTTGTTATTTATCATGCTCCATGCTCTTTGCTTAAAACATGAAGTTTATAGCTAGATCTGCTCTTGTCAACATATAGTCTTAGGAAAAAGCAATAATAAATATATATAATAAAAAGCAATTTGGTACGTTCTGCATAAAAATCTCGTTCGAAAGTTAAAACCATGTGGATTCAGATAGTATGCTCTCCACGGTTTCTAAACCGTGCATGACAAGGAATTGGAATTCCGTGTGTGCCAAGGAATTAAAATTCCGTGCGTGTAAAGCTATCATCTGTCGTGCACCCCAATCCTCTTCATCTTTAAATACTGATATATCTCGTTCTTTTTCCTCTTTCTGCCAGTAAACCACCAAAGAAAAATCGCCACTCCCAAATCCGATTAAAAATCGAATAAATTACTAAAATTAATGAAACGAATATTCTTGGATTTGGCATGAAGCAAGCCTTAAGCTTCAATAACTTTTAGAAGGTGCGATCAAATATTCGGGTATTCTTATTTGTGTCAGCGCCGACTTGGACCAAGGTTTATGGAGACAGGGGCTTTTCGAATTGCAGAAGCCTCGAGGCAGGGAATCGCGAGGCTGAGGCGCTCCAACCTAGAGGGGTGCGGTGATCGATAGTTGAACTTATGCTGAAGATGATTGAAGACAGAGTAAGATGCAAGGGTTGTTGTAACACCCCGTATGTTGAATAACTTGTTATAATATAAAACAGGGCAGAATTAAACTTTAAAATTTGAATCAGGGGAAACGGGCTATGCCATTGCGTTCGTCTCGGAAAAATACACGAAATAGAGTCCGAGTTTTCGAAAATCGGAGTTTGTATGACCCAGTTAAGGCCCGAAGAAGTTTTCAGAAATTCAAAACAGATTTAAAAACAGAAATTTCACATTTCAGAAGAGGCGGGAAAAATTCCCGCCAGGCAGAGGGAGTCGACCCTAGGGTCGACATGGGTGTCGACCCCCTCCCTAGGGGTCGACCCAGGGGTCGACACAGCGGTCGACCCCCCCTGTCGGTCTGTGTGACCTGGGTGCACCATTTTGGCTTTTGGGCTGTGCTGGTGGCTAGTGACGAAATCTGACAGCTCTAATCTGATTTAGGGTTAATCTAATGGCCTAAAATACTTAACTACTCTATAAATACACCCTAAGACTACCCTAATTCATACTAAAAATAGATACAACGTCGTCATGCCGTCAAAATGCAACTTGAAGGAGCCTCCATCAAATTAAAGAGGAAGATAGCTTCTCAAATCAACTTCTAATCAACTCTAGCAACTTAATCTTCTTCTTAGGAGTGCTAATCAACAACTTGTGAGTTTCTATAGCCTTAATGACCAATTGTTGAAATGATTATGTTAGTATATAATGAGGTTATGGCTATGAATGTGGATCAATGCAAGTTATGTTATCATATGCTATATGTTCATGATGTTATGCAAGTTATGCAAGTTATATGCTATGTGTTCATGATGTTATGCAAGTTATGCAAGTCATATGCTATGTGATCATGATGTTATGCAAGTTATGCAAGTCATATGCTATGTGATCATGATGTTATGCAAGTTATGCAAGTTATTTGCTATGTAATCATGATGTTATGCAAGTTATGCAAGTTTTAGGCTATGTGTTCATGATGCTAGTTATGCAAATCGCTATGATAAACATTGATCCATTATGACACCATGTTATGCAAGTTTGGTGTTTGATTATATGCAAGTTCATGATATGTTATGCAAGTTTGGTGTTTGATTATATGCAAGTTCATATATGACATGTTATGCAAGTTTGGTGTTTGATTATATGCAAGTTCATATATGATATGTTATGCAAGTTTGGTGTTTGATTATATGCAAGTTCATATATGATATGTTATGCAAGTTTGGTGTTTGATTATATGCAAGTTCATATATGACACGTTATTCAAGTTTGGTGTTTGATTATATGCAAGTAACATGTGCAAGTTTACACCTTTGTATGATATGCATACATATGCAAGTTAACCCCTTTGAATGTCATACATACATATGCAAGTTTACCCCTTTGTATGACATAAGTAACTTATGCAAGTTAACCTCTTTATGACATATGTGATTCATGCAAGTTTGGGTTGATTATTTATGCTAGTTGGGTTTGATGCTATATGCATGTTGACACCTTTAAAACCCATGTTGATGCTAATGTTATGCAAGTTGAACCCATTGTATGTGTGATGAATCTTCCCTTTTAAGTATGTCATGTTAGCGAATTACGTGGGGAACGATGGGGTTAATATTCATGTTAATGAAATGGTGTGAAGTTGGTATGATTATGCATACCATAAAGTGGATGGACATAATCGAGTCAATTATGTACATCGTTAAATTTGTAAATAATTAGGGATAATTAATACAAATTATGGGGGGGATTAATTAGGTGTAATTAATCGACTAAGACACGAGGTTGGACCCTTTTGTAGCATAAGACTGCCCGGAATCGACCGGCAAATACAGCGGCTACAAATGTTTGGCCCAATGTGAGAGGTCTTAGGCACAAACTGAATACGTGACAAGTGTAAAGACACGAGGTTAGACTCGGTTATGGCGTAAGGCTGCCCGGACCCGACCGGCAAATCCAGCTGCCATAAAAGATAGTCTAATGTGAGAGGTCTTTACAACGGTTACGTTCTTAATCAATTAAGAAACACTTAACCAGATAAGCATGTATTGGAGCATGAGGGGTTGAGTGGGTGCCTTGGGTGGCATGTGGAAATCAAGTGAGTGCCTTGGGTGGCATGTGGAAATCTAGTGGGTTGCCCTGGGTGGCAATAGAAAATACGATTAGAATACTTAACCAAGTGGAAACATGTAATTAAACATGATTAAAGGGTTAAGTGGGATGCACTAGATAAAGGGACAAGCTTAGGTGGGTAGCTTGTGGGGGCCCATTTCAACCAGTAACCCATATGTATCTTATTGGGCTCGACCCATGTCGAGGACGGGACACGCGTACTGGACTTGACTATAAGAGGCCAAAACGGGTTGGCGGTGGCAACGCAAGTCCAACGGGTTTCATATGCGTGTGTGGACCCGAGCTGGTAGGTAAGACGTTGTTGCATCGTGTAGGTATAAGTCGTGCACCATTGGTTGTATCGGGTTGCCACTTTGGGGAGTGATACACCCCACTGTGGGGCCAGCACGGGTATCTACGGTAGGGAGCCGATCGCTTGGGAGCAGTGGGTACACCTAGTGGAGATAGGGGCAGACGGCACCTATGTAGTCAGCTAGGGGTACATGAAACTACTGGGTAAATTTTCTAAGTCCTTGGGAGGGATCAACCTTTAAGTAGGAATGACTGGTGTGGTGCAGTTAGTAATTACCCTTGGGTGGGTAGATGCGTCTTTACCGTTATCTTAGTTCATCCTATGTCTACTTGGCTACTTAGTGTAGTCATTTATCCCCAGTCATCACCGTACCAAGTTTATATCATACCCTAATTACTTTAATGATTGTGTTGTTAAAGTTATAGGGCTCACTCAGACTTATGTCTGACCCCGTTGTTTTTATCTTTTTCCCCCTCAGGTCCTCAGGTTGGGCCTAGCACTAGTGGGCTTTGATCAGATTTCTTTATCTATCTTTTGGAGCTTGGACCGTGATGTAAAGCCCAGCTTATCTTTTCTATTATGGCTATTAGTTTATGTAGTGGGATTATGTACTTATGTTTTATCAGGATAGATATTTGGTACTTGACTCTTTTTATGGTGTTGTAACTAAACATGTTTACCTTCTGCTGCAATGAAATGATGTTTTAGATTTTTCAAGTATTATTTATATCTGTCTTGATGTAATTTTTCTGTTCTATATTCACTTAAAATGCTCCACCGAAGTTAAGGCATTCCCTTAGTGAGTGACCTTAGCGGGTGTGGGGTGTTACAGTTGTTCTGTTAACCCTAGGTAGACATTGCCCAAGATGGATTAGTAGTATGGTCCCTTCAGTTTGTCCAGAACCAGGACAACTTGTAAGGATGAGTGTCTGACAGAGTATTCCCAAAGGGAATACGTACGTTGATTCCTTCAAACGTACGAAGTTGGTGGCAAAGAAGGGAGACTTCTTTCTCCTAACAATCTGGGTATTTTTGTGGGAAACAATTAGTGATTTCTGATGGGTCGATAGTTGAACTTAGGTTGAAGATAATTGAAGACAGATAAGATGCAAGGGTTGTTTTGTTAACCCTAGGTAGAAATTGCCCAAGATGGATTAGTGGAATGGTGCCTTCAGTTTGTCCAGACCCAGGACAACTTGTAAGGACGAGTGTCTGACAGAGTATTCCCAAAGGGATTACGTACGTTGATTCCTTCAAACGTACGAAGTTGGTGGCAAAGAAGGGAGACTTCTTTCTCCTAACAATCTGAGTATTTTTATGGGAATCAATTAGTGATTTCCGATGGATCTGACGTTGTGACATTCAAAGTGAATAGTGGTTGATGTTCTGGAAGATAATTCAAACCTCAAGCCTCACAACCAGGAATTGACAAAAATCGGGCAGGCGGTATGGCTATGTGGGTCGCTCCCATTAGGATGTATAATTACTTATCTAGAGAAATTCCATTTGCTTCTTTAATCTATCGATGCTGTCCCTTTCGGGAAACGGTTGCTGATCCCAACCGTTGGTGATATACATTTGATACACTCAAGTGAAAATGAGTGGTCGGTCATGTGTGGGCCAGGTTGCAAGACGTTCTTGTTGAACCCCAGTGTATCCTCTCTAGGGTACACTGATCGGAAGGTGATTCCATACCTTGTCATGTTGGAAATCCAGTCTCCCATAAGCGCCCTGTGGTTTTTGATTTTATATTATATGTGGAGCGTGAGATGCAAGCGTTCCGCTAGATTCTATTTTTTTGTTGTAGACACTATTATAATATCACCGGATTTGATATCAAAATGTTTTGGGTTATTATAAGGTAAAAACCATTTGTGTTTATGTGTCGATCGGTGTTACGATTGTCTTTTCTTTCCAAAGGGTTTTTAAAAATTAAACCAATGGTTGGAGTTTACTCACACCAGTCTCATGACTGACCCAGAGTTTATTTTGTTTGTTTTCCCTAAACTCTTGGGTGCCCAAATTTGTGCAGGCAGTCAAGTAGTCGGGATTTTATAGATTCGCTTGGAGGAGTTCGGAGCATGGGGCTTCACCAGTTTGTTATGGACTCATATTTTCCGCTGTGTATCATGTTTATATCTGGAAACAGGTATTTATAACTGTTCCAGAAATAACTGTTATGCTCTGATAATGGTATGTGTATTCAAACCATATTTGTATTTCAAAAGTTATGTTATTTAATATATTTTATTCGTTCCGCTATAAGTTTGTGATCTTCATTTTTCTTCTATTCTAATATTTCTTTCTATCTATTTCTCATCCTCTAACTTCTATCTATTAATGATTCGTATTTCTGTGCAGTTTGGGTTGGACGTGTGGTGTTATTAGTCGACTCAAAGAGTACGAAAATTCAGGTCATTACAGTTGGTATCAGAGCTGAAGGTTGAGTACTAACCTTGGCTCTGTGGCGTAACTCAATAGAGATGGGGCCTAGATTTAGTTTGAGTGTATATATATGAGCGCGTATTTGTAGATTAGATATGAAAACGTTTTATATTATGTTGATTGGTTTGTTGAGCGGTTCATGAATTCTGGTCGATGCAGAATGTATAACTGTATCGATAGGTATTTATAAACTCTCGAACAAAGCAATTCGATACAATATGGTTTTTAAAATTGGTAAATGAAATAAATTTACCCAAAATTATTTTGATATAAAAGGAATAATTTATGAATATAGTATATGGACGTGTTGATTGTTATTACAATCAAATAAAATATTTAATTGGTTATATATAACCAATTAAATTTGAATATGGATAATGTATACAAATAAGATGAACTGGAATTAAATTCAAACCAGAATTTGGAATTTAAATCCCGGTTGCTTAGAAATATTTTATGAAGTATTTTTAAAAGTAATCTAACATTACTTTGAATAATTTTCGGATAAGAATGATGTAAATTTATTTTGAAAGTGATTAAGCACTGAAATCACCTCAGTGGCAAGAAAATAATTCTAATAATGGATCGCGACATTATCGGTGTTCATTTTCAAGTTTCTGAGTGGTGGACTGCTACCACATTAAAAATTTCTAGTAAAAATTTGTTGAGAAAACAAGTTGCCATGGAAATTAAATTTTTTTTGAATTTCTATAGGTATGTATATAATATATATGTTTTCAAATTGATTTGAATCGAAACTCGGGAATTTGAATCCTGAATTAAAATTTAACCTGTGAAGTTATATAAATTTAAATGGTGAAAGTTGATCAGATAAATTAAAATTTGACTTAAGCTAAGTTAAATGAAAATGATTGGATGATAAGTAATTCCAAATTAAATTAAATAAAGTGAAGTGTTGAGATTCGAATTATTAATATGAATTCGACTTATGAATAAGCAAGTTGAATATATATCGGATGTTGTTAATTGAAATTGAATTGTGATAAATTTGGATTCAAGTATAATAAGTGGATTGACGTGAATAGAAATCAGATTTGAATTGATAGAATGGAAATGAACTAATCAGAAGTTGATTAGAGTGTTAAAAACTGGAAGTTGGATTGATTTGAAATCAACTGGAAATGGATATATGTATACTGAGAAGATGTTGAATGGAAGCAAATGCAAGAGATAGAATTATGCCTGACAAAAAGGTATATGTTTACAATATTACTTGGCTTTGATGGTTTTATGAGCCCATGGGGCAAGCTGCTTGGCTTTCTGATTTTCTTTTGGATTGTAGAAGGCCTAGAAAGGCGAGTTGTGGTTGTACCGATTGAGCTGTGCAAAGGAGATGCCGACGAATTTTTTCGAAAATTTAAAGAGGTAGAAAATTTTCAAGAAATTTTTTATCATTTAAAATCAAGTTGTTAATTGTAATTGAAATAAGAAAACCAGAATTGGTTAATAAAATTTCAAGTGGAATAATGAAATTGATAAATGGATTTAATATCGGTTAGAATGAGTATGAATATGTAGAAAAGCATATGGATTGAAGACAAGAAAGTGATGATGGATTGTCCAAAAATAGTGGACAGATTATTTGGAAAGAATTATGAATGGTCGAGTATGGGTATGAGAATTCGAAGGTCAGGTAAGAACTGGGTTATGAAGGTATGAAATATAAAATTTCAACTAAGTAATTTATGAAGAGTTAGAGTTATAGCATTTTTACTGCTTAGCAATTTCGGGAAGGAAAATCTTTTAAGGGGAAGGAATGTAACAACCCAGATTTTTAGCCGTTTAATTTTGAAAATAAATGTTGTATTAGAAATATTAGTGGAAATTTATATGGAATTTATTAATTAAAGTGAAGCTTGAATGTATAATTTATAATAGAATCAATCTTCTTTGCCAAAACAAATTTCAACTTAAGCCAAATTGATTACTAGAATGCTTGTATGGCTTAAACTCTCTCATACCAAGTGATATAACATAGTTTTCGTACAGGAGGGTACCATTTGCTGGTAGATCTTCATCTTTACAGTCTTCCTTTTTCAATGTTTAATGCAAAAGAACCATATTATATTTGTTCCAACTTCTTTTGTTCGGTCCCATGTAAGGAAAACAACCTCCTCTTGTCATGGTTTCTATGTTCAAATGAGATAGCTTTAGGCATTAAGAAAGATCTGTCTCGATTTCAGTTTAACGCTGTGCCTAAAACACCCGTACAAAAATTGTTGATTTCCTTGATCACATAAATGTTAACAACATAGTATACTCTAAAGCATGTTTAGATGGAAATAACACATCATCTTAGGTAAACCAATATTTGTTATTTATCACGCTCCATGCTCTTCGCTTAAAACACAAAGTTTATAGCCAGATCTGCTCTTGTCAACATCTAGCCTTAGGAAAAAGCAATAATATATATATATATATATATATATATATAATAATAATAATAATAATAATAAGCAATTTGGCTCGTTCTGCATAAAAATCTCATTCGAAATTTAAAACCATGTGGATTCAAACAGTGTGCTCTCCACAGTTTCTAAAACGTGCGTGACAAGGAATTGGAATTCTGTATGTGCCAAGGAATTAAAATTCCGTGCGTGTAAAGCTATCATCTGCCGTGCACCCCAATCCTCTTCATCTTTAAATACTGATATATCTCGTTCTCTTTCCTCTTTCTTCTAGTAAACCACCAAAGAAAAATCGCCACTCCCAAATCCAATTAAAAATCGAATAAATTACTAAAATTAATGAAACAAATATTCTTGGATTTGGCATGAAGCTATCCTTAAGCTTCAATAACTTTTAGAAGATGCGATCAAATATTCGGGTATTCGTATTTGTGCCAGCCCCGACTTTGACCAAGTTTTGTAGAGACAGGGGAGTTTCGAATTGTAGAAGGCTTCACGCAGGGAATCGCGAGGCTGAGGCGCTCCGACCTGGAGGGGTGCGGTGGTCGATAGTTGAACGACGGCGGAGTATTTGGCAGTTCAAGGGTTTCAGTTCGAAACCAATTTCTTGCAAATGGTGGCTTTGGGGAGGACGTGGCTGAAGACGTTAGGTGTGGACGGAACGGGGTGTGGTGCTAGTACTGGAGCGGTGACGTCAGGGCTGGCCTAGTATCGGTGGTGATTGGTGATGTGGGGGGGGAGCTTTCGTTCGATCCAGGAACGATGAAATCGTGAGTTAATGGTTAATTAAGAGGATAATTATTTTAAAATGGTAATGAATAGTTAATGGTGATTATTAGTCTGTATGGTTGTTTAGTAAGAGGAGATTAGAGTCACTGCTGTGTGGTAGAAGGAGTAGTTGTTTGGGAATTTTGCAATGGTAATTTCAACAATGGGGAGGCTATGTGTATTCAGTAAGGTGAGAAGGAGGAATTGATGGTTGTGAAGGAGTGAACACTGGGTATGGTGAAGAGCGAGCATGTTTTCACTGATATTTTTGTATGGGTTTCACTATAACAGGGCATACCAAATCCTGGCAACACGAATTAAGGGTGAGCTCTTGTTGCACCTGTAGGGTATGAGGAGCAAAAAGATATAATGTGGAGAAGTCCTGGGTATATTATACGAGAGGTGCGGTGCTTTCTTTTGCACGTTGACTAGAAAATTAACGAGGTGGAGATGTGTTTTCTTTGGGGTAGTTTTGATCGAGTAAAAGTTCAGTAGCAGGCGTTATTTGGGATGGAGGGCAAGTTCGGCAAATTTTAACAAAAAGAAGGAAGACGTTTTTCTTTTCTGGAATAGGATGTTACGCGTGCATTTAGGAGGGGGTATTCACAAAGAAATGGTCAATGGTATTTGAAGGGTGGGTTACCATGTCTGAAAGTTAGGATTTTTGGGAAGCAAGTTTCCTAGTTTAAACAAGGAGAAGTAGGAGCGACATGGTTCATGGTTTTCAGCTGGGTGAGTTTGAAAGGAACGAAGGGAGCTAGAACGTTGTATCCTAGTTTGGGTTAATGCTTAGTACACGGGCTAAATAAAAGCTAATGAGGTATTAATTAATAAGTTTAGGCTATTTAATACAAATTAAACTTTATGACATATATAACTCGTCTATATGTTACTAGAATTTCGTCTAACCAGTTACCTTGAAATCGTAACAACATAATCTTCATTATGGAACTGACGTGGCTGAAAACAAAAGCTACTGGAATATCGCGATAAATCAAACACCTATTTGATTTTTAGATCGGAACAAAAGAAAAATCATCAACTGTATACAAGGTGAGTAAACTCACTAACTCTACCTTGTTTATATTTTATATAAATGAGTTTTAAATTTATTTATAATAATTTTATACTATGTGATGGTTGTTTGGATGAATGGCTGATAAAATTGGTTAAATTGTTTATATCACTGATCGCTTAATAATTCTGTTCACCATGATATTTCATATTAATATGAAATTAATATTATTGACGTGATTAACATCTGTGGATGCAGGGAAACAGGTTGGAGGGATCCTACCGGATTCCTCAACATTTATATTACTGGTTTTATTTGATTGTGATATATGATGTGTTATATATTCCATGATTGGTTACGTTGTGTTTGGTTTACCCTGATCCTAGAAACTTGGTATTTTAGATACCATAGAATAATTTTGAATGCGGAAAAAAATTGGGATTTAAAATAGAATTTATATTCATATTTGAAATCGCATTTCGAATGGGGTAGAAATAGAAACTTGTCCAAATGAATAAACTAAATTGGAATATAAATTCAGGTTTGGGTTTACATAGAAAAGTGGGGAACGATTTTAAGGTTTGAAGTTTTTTTATTAGAATTGAACTTAAAGGAAATTTATTTACCAAACAGAAAATGTACTTGAAAATAGAAACTGGTTTAAATGGATAATACAAGAATGGTTGTAAATGACGTTTATAAATACAGTAAAGTATTTATCTTAGGATAAATTGAAATATAAATTCAAATTTGAATTTATATGGAAAAGTGGTAATCAAATTTGAAACCAATATTTGAAATGAGATTTGTAAATGGGATTTGTCGGTAAATGCTGAGATTTAAATAAGGCTTTTTCTTAATTTTTAAATTAAGTAAAGAAAATTCAATGGAAAGAAACTTTTAAGGAAGATAGTTAATAGGTTAATAATAGACTAAAATGGGTTAATGGTTTTAGAATGAAATCTAAGCTAAGTGGTGAAAAGATGGTAAACGAATTAGTATACGTGATTAATCCAAACAAGGTTTAAATGAGGTTTTTAAAACCAAAGTGGTGACTTTAACTGAATTAAGAAAAGCACTGCAATTGAAATAAAGATTTTAAACACAAAGGAAAACACATAAGATAGTTTGTGTTAAACATTGATAAAATGGATTTTTTTTAAGTAAAATCCAAGTAAAGAGGTCTTGTTGTAAGGAAGGTGGAAAGCGGATTTTTATCCTTATATACCCTTTATCTTATGGGTTTCGACAAACAGAATGGTATGTGTCTGCATTGTGTAAATCCGGACATTCTGACTATCTTCTAAATATGAACAACGGAAGCGTGTGCGTCGCACATGGTACTTTATTCAAAACATTGATTATAACACTACTGTTACAATAAATATTCTATAAATCTAAACAGCGATTTAATGCTGCCGTTAAAATAAATGTTTTGTAAATCTAAACAGCGATTTAATGTTACTGTTATAATAAATGTTTTATAAATCTAAACAACAATTTTAATGCTATCGTTGTAATGAATGTTTTATAAATCAAATATTTGGAAACAGCGATTATAACACTACCATTATAATCAATGTTTTACAGTAAATGGAATGGATTCTTAGATCGAATCCGAGAGTCGCGTAAGCGATGTTTTGTTTGAAGTTTTGAGCTTTGACTATTTCAAAGTCGAGAATGTTGTTCAATTAAGGTCTGAGAGGTAATTATACCCCAACTTGATTGAGTTCATGATTGATAGAGAAATGGTTAAGGATCGATAATGAAGATTGGTTAGCAATATAGTTAGTTAATAAATGATTAATGGTTTGAGTTAGAATAATGATGTTTTATAACATTGCGTTAATTTAAAGGATTTTTGTAATGTTTTCCCCAAATAAAATGAGAGATATTTTCTGCGCATAGAAAATGAAATGAATTAGTCAACGAGAAATTAAGAAATGCAAGATGGAATTATTTTCTGATATAAATAGGGAATTGATTTAAAAAATGGGCCCAGTGTTGTTTGATGCTTGATCGGTAGGATTTCCAACTGGAAGTAGGACCTTTGATTGTATGGATGTTTCTTCGATAGTTAAATCACCAACCATCGAAGTTTTGATTTATTTTATACCTCCATTGTCAATGTGGAGAGATTGGGATCAGATTTAATATATGAAAACCACTCTGTATTGGTATAAGCGTACATATCAACTTATGCTAAAGATAATTTAAGACAGAGTAAGATGCAAGGGCTGTTCTGTTAACCCTAGGTAGAAATTGCCCAAGATGGATTAATAGAACGGTGCCTTCGGTTTGTCCAGACCCAGGACAACTTGTAAGGACGAGTGTTTGACAGAGTATTTCCAAAGGGATTACGTATGTTGATTCCTTCAAACGTACGAAGTTGGTGGCAAAGAAGGGAAACTTCTTTAGCCTAACAATCTGAGTATTTTTGTGGGAATCAATTAGTGATTTCCGATGGATCTGACGATGTGACATTCAAAGTGAATGGTGGCCAGATGTTCTAGAAGATAATTCAAACCTCAAGCCTCACAACCAGGAATTGACAAAAATCGGGCGGGCAATATGGCTATGTCGGTCGCTCCCATTAGGATGTATAATCACCTATCTAGAGAAATTCCATTTGCTTTTTTAATCTATCGATGTTTTCCGTTTCGGGAAACGATTGCTGATCCCAACCGTTGGTGATATACATTCGATACACTCAAGCGAAATAAGTGGTCGGTCATGTGTGGGCCTGGTTGCAAGACGTTCTTGTTGAACCCCAGTGTATCCTCTCTAGAGTACACTGATCGGAAGGTGGTTCCATATCTTGTCATGTTGGAAATACAATCTCCAAAAAGCACCCTGCGGTTTTTGATTTTATATTATATATGGAGCGTGAGATGCAAGCGTTCCGTTAGATTCTATTTATTTGTTGTAGACACTATTATAATATCACCGGATTTGATATCAAAATGTTTTGGGTTATCGTAAGGTAAAAACCATCTGTGTTTATGTGTGGATCGGTCTTATGATTATCTTTTCTTTCTAAAGGGTTTTTAAAAGTTAAACCAATGGTTGGAGTTTACTCACACCAGTCCCATGACTGACCCAGAGTTTATTTTGTTTGTTTTCCCTAGACTCTTGGGTGTCCAAATTTGTGCGGGCAGTCAAGTAGTCGGGATTTTGCAGATTCGCTTGGAGGAGTTTGGAGCAGAAAGCTTCACCAGTTTTCTATAGACTCATATTTTCCGCTGTGTATTATGTTTATATCTGGAAACATGTATTTA
The DNA here is from genome assembly GCA_030737875.1 of Allium sativum. Taxonomy (NCBI): domain Eukaryota; kingdom Viridiplantae; phylum Streptophyta; class Magnoliopsida; order Asparagales; family Amaryllidaceae; genus Allium; species Allium sativum. The sequence goes on from JASFAX010002884.1 coordinate 21,042, forward strand.
TAACTGTTCCAGAAATAACTGTTATGCTCTGATAATGGTATATGTATTCAAACCATATTTGTATTTCAAAAGTTATGTTATTTAATATATTTTATTCATTCCGCTATGAGTTCGTGATCTTCGTTTTTCTTCTATTCTAATATTTCTTTCTATCTATTTCTCATCCTCTAACTTCTTTCTAATAATGATTCATATTTCTATGCAATTTGGGTTGGACGTGTGGTGTTATTAGTCGAATCAAAGAGTACCGATATAACCGAGGCGCCTCGCTTTCCATCATCCACATAAGTAAAATGTCAGGGCTTGTAACCTCCTGACACCACTCCTAGCTAGAAAGAAATGCATGTTCTCCCTGGATCCTCTCCCGTTTCTGGTTCATACCGGGGTGTGAGGCTCGCAAATTAACGCTATACACAAAGCGGCGCTATATTAAAGCTATGCTTTGATCATCAACCACAAGACTCTGATTTTCAACAAAAGCCTTGATCACTGCATCTCAGCATGACACACAAGTAATTCACGCCATGCGACTGATGTCTATCAATATACAAACTCTGAGCTCGTACGTCCCAGAGAAGGGTGTTAAGCAAGAGAATAAATTCGTATCCATCCCAAATCGGACATCAAAATCATATTTTCATCCATTACTGAATATTATTTTAAAATATTCATTATTTTAAAATATTCATTCTTTCTGAACTGGAATAAAACACAGTCAATTACCATATAATGTTAATGGATTTCATACAACACATGTATAGAACGACAATGATAAATAATCAACCATCATCCAGAGTGCTTTCTACACTACATAAGCATTAAATATAAGTATTTAATGCTTGCAACAGTCTGTCAACCTATCAACTGACATACATGTAAATAACAGGGATTAATGTATGTTAAATACCATCCCAATACCCGTGTGGGGTTTCAATCAACAAACACCGAATATTATTTATGCAGTTGGGCGATGTGTAAAATGTATCGTCCCAATCAATATCAGTCAAATGGGTGCAAATAAACAAATCATCCGATTTGTTTATGAATATATATTTTATTTCAGTAAATATTTTATTTCATTCATTTATACAATAAAAATGATATTTTTATTGTTCTAACAATTTATTCAACACATGAATATTTTATTTTATTTTTCCATTCCACATCGCAATCACAATCAATTTTCACAACACATTACAATCAAACAAGTCGTCCATGGTCTGTGGACGACGGGAAGCAGTTTACAAATGTAGTTATAAAATAAACAACTGTACAAAAATAATTTTAGTGAGAAGTTCTCACATTGGGTTTCCACTCCGCCATTCTTTATTTTTGAATGATTCGGATTCTGTTCAAAATTCCAACGCAATCTTTTCCCGCTGTTCATAGTAAAAATCAGATTTTTAATATGATGTTTATATTAAATATCACATTTTTCATATTGCTACTTATATAAAAGTCATATTTTTATAACGATATATAATATATAAAAATCATGTTTTTATTCTGATGTTATTTATACAATGATCATATTTTTAAACATTTTAATATCAATGCTATTATATATTTTAAAACAGTGTCATTTTATTTAATTCTAAGTTCTATAAATAAATTCAAATTTTCTATGCAAAGTTATCTAAATAAAAATCATATTTTTATTTACATGTCATTCATATAAAAATCCCATTTTTATCTCGCTATTTCATATATAAAAACCAAATCTTTACATTGCTATTTCATATATAAAAATCGAATTTTTAATATGCTACTCTATATATAAAAATCTCATTTTTATATGCTAAATATATAAATCAAAATCTCATTTTTATTTTATGTTGTCCACAAATAAAAATCACTTCCTTTCTTCTAACTAAAATTCAAATCTTTTAACGATAAAAATCAAATCATTTTAATGATAAAAATCAAATCTTTTTAACGATAAAAATCAAATCTTTTTAATGATAAAAATCAAACCTTTTTAACTATAAAAATCAATCCTTTTTAACGATAAAAATCAAATCTTTTTATATAATTTATAAATAGAAAAACTGATTTTAAATAATACTTTATAAATTAGTTAAACTAAATTAAATAAATAAAAACTCACCAGAATTGTTTGGATGTCGAACTGCGAAGCGAGGGGGTGCTCAGATCGAACGGCGGTGGTGGGGCTAAGGGGTACTCAGTGGTTTTGGGCTAGAATTGGGTGTAAGGGGGAGGTTGAATGGAGAGGGGCGGCGTGGGAGGCGTAGCGGTGGCAGAAACGGGGCTCCGACGCGACGAGGTGCGCCTCCGACGATGGCGCGGCGGCCTGGAGGCTAGGGCGCTGGGATTTCTTCGTTCGTGCTTTTTTTTAAAAAAAACCTACAGTTTGACTTTAGAAGAGAAGGGAGAGGGTATTGACTGGTTATGTAAGGGAAAAGGGCTTGGCCCAATTTATTTAAATATTTATATTTAATCCTATAAAGTGCAACTTTCAATCGGACTCCAAATCGAACCCAACGACTATCATTCCTAGCTAATTACCCCCATCCCGAACATAATGGGATATGGTTCATTAGCCAATTCTACTGTTTTGATCAGTTTTTATCAAATTCAAAAATATAAGTCAATATGTATTGAATTTGAATGCACATTTTAATTTACCGGAGGCGCATATGGACTCCAAAAATCTCAGAAAAATAAATCTAGCTATGTTTTGACGATACGGTCCTAACAAAAATAATTTTGTCGAATTTGGAGACCTTTTGAAACACGGTCATTTTCCAGTCGATTAAATTCAAACTTAAATTCCCAAACGCGTTTAAATTCGCCACGCTCACATATTGATTCCAAAAATTACGAAAATTGGAATCCAGCAATAATTTGACATTTCAGATTCAACAAAAGTGGTCTCGTCGAAAACAGAGGTCGTTTGCAAAATCTCCACTTTTAAGGGCTAAATTTCCATAATGACTATTCTAAATTTTCAACTGGGCATAACTTTTTATTCCCGCTATGAAATTTCAATTTTTCAGATCCGTTGGAAAGATATTTTCAAATAGATTCAAATATTTTTGGTTTCACTAAAATTTGGTTCATTTTGAATCTTGTACATTCATTTGAAATTTGAAATCGAATTTTCAAACTACCACGCCATTTCCAATTCCTTTATAATTAAAATAAATATTTATATTCTAACTTCGATTCAAATAAATATATACATTCTAATTATATTCAAAATAAATTTCCAGTCGTTATTATTTAAAAAAAACATTTTAAATATTCAAAATTCATTAAAATTGCCAAAGTAAAAAATTTTAAACTGGTTCTGGTTTTCCGGGTTGTTACAATCTCCCTCACTTAAATCTTTTCGTCCTCGAAAAGGAACAGCGGTGAAAGTAGTTTTACTAATCAACTCAACTTTCAGTTTGGCTTTCGTTCTTCAACTTTTCAATTTCTAAGAATTTTCAAATTTTCCAAAAATTTGGCTAACACCCTAAATTTCTGAAAAATTTCGCCATAACCTCCTTTGTACGGGGAGACATTTAAATACGCAACTTGCCTTGCAAGGCCCTCATCAATCCAAAAGAAAAAAAATAATGCCAAGCGGCCAAGCTTAGGCTCATAAACTCTTTAAAAGCAAAAGAAAATGCCAAGCGGCCAGCCTTAGGCTCATAAACTCTTTAAAAGCAAAAGAAAATTGCCAAGCGGCCAGCCTTAGGCTCATAAACCTTTAAAAGTAAAAGAAAATTGCCAAGCGGCCAGCCTTAGGCTCATAAACCTTTAAAAGAAAAAGAAAATTGCCAAACGGCCAGCCTTAGGCTCATAAACTTTTTAAAAGCAAAAGAAAACTAGTAAACATGTACCTATTTGTCAGGCATACAATTTTATTTCTCTTCTTAGGAGTCAATCCATAACCTGTTCAATGTATATACATGCACGTATATGCAAATGCAATAAAATTTCAATTCAGTTCAATAATTTTATTAGTTAACTAACAATCAAACAACACAACCATCAATCAATTAGTTGATTAACGTTTCAAATTTAAATCTTCAATAATCTTTTAATTAAGTTTTGGTTCTCACACCAGTAAATTGGAAATATATAGATATCCCACTTTTGAAACTCGAACATAAATTCTGGTGATGCAGCTGCTATAAACAGAATCATCTCCGGGCGACTAGAGTGTGATTCTGTATTTATCCAGTATATTTGAGGCTTTAAATACACGTTAATTACGCTTATATTCAAAATCTCCATATGCTCGATTGTCCAAATCAATCTAAAATAAATACTCAAATATGAATAATATGGTTTAAAATTTTAAAACTAAATTTGATTTTATTGAAAGCAACGCTCTTCACACTCGTTCTAGGATACTACTGATCCTATCTTTAACGAGTCATTCTTATTAGATACTACTAATCCAATCTCTGATGAATTTTTTTGTTCGGTTCTAATGTGTCTTGTTCTCGAGCTCTGTAAACCAAAGCTCCGATACCAACTGAGAGGACCCAAACTTCCCTGTAAAGGAAAGCCCGAATTGAATTGAAAACATGACAAATCAGAACACAAACAGAAGATCATTTCGTTGCTTAATACAACAATTTACATCAGAGTACAAGAATATAACAGAGTATGAATAAATATTAGACATTCGATAAATACTAGAGATTTAAATTACAATACAGCGAAAAATTAATGCATAACACAATTGAAAGTAATACATGGATACAGAGCTTTCCGAATATCGCTTCAGCTATAAACCAGGATCCTGTGAATTAATGTCTGTAAAACCCAACTACAAGTTGCCCGTGTGGAAAACAAGGGCACACATAGTTTAGGTTAAAACAATAAACTCCAGGTCCGTCATGTGACTGGCGTAAGAACTAAAACAGTTATTAATCTTTATTTTAAAGTTAAGTAAATCAAGGGGCCACGCCGTATAACACGGAACGGGTTTAACCCTAAGAATAAATATTAGACATTCGATAAATATTAGAGATTTAAATTACAATACAGCGAAAAATTAATGCATAACACAACTGAAAGTAATACATGGATACAGAGCTTTCCGAATATCGCTTCAGCTATAAACCAGGATTCTGTGAATTAATGTCTGCAAAACCCAACTACTAGTTGCCCGTATGGAAAATAAGGGCACACATAGTTTAGGTTAAAATAATAAACTCCAGGTCCGTCATGTGACTAGCGTGAGAACTAAAACAGTTATTAATCTTTATTTTAAAGTAAAGTAAATCAAGGGGCCACGCCGTATAACACGGAACGGGTTTAACCCTAAGAATACCAGTGCATAAAACAAATAGCGCAATGCTAAAGAAGAAAAATGAAGGTATTACAAGATCCAGGTCCCATCACACAATGCAACGCAGGCCGGAGGATAGGGTTTTCCCTTATAATAGCCAAACATGCTTGATACGCGAAATTTAATCTTTTATTATTACTATAAGTGAAGAAATCAACTTCAAATATAAATGTATCAATCATAGGCGGCATGAGCGCCGCATCCAACTATGTCGCCGTATATAGGATTACAACTAAAACCGCAATGTCGCGTATCGAAAATTGGATTCCATCTATGAACCAAGGCAAGGGATCGTCCTTACCGCTTCGAGACAATCTAGCCCATGTCTCAGGACCCAGACTCAGGTGGGCCCTTAGGAGCCACAGGGCCGGTCCATATTTTAAGTGGATTAAAAATCCCTGAACAATATGTCTCCCCACCCTATGGGGCGTAAACTGGTAATATATCGACCAAACCATCCATCGGCACCGTAGTGACCGATATAACCAAGGCACCTCGCTTTCCATCATCTACATAAGTAAAATGTCAGGGCTTGTAAACTCCTAACACCACTCCTAGCTAGAAAGAAACGCATGTTCTCCCTGGATCCTCTCCTGTTTCTGCTTCATACCGGGGTGCGAGGCTCGCGAATTAACGCTATACACAAAGCGGTGCTATATTAAAGTTATGCTTTGATCATCAACCACAAGACTCTGCTTTTCAACAAAATCCTTGATCACTGCATCTCAACATGCCATACAGGCAATTCACGTCATGCGACTGATGTCTATCGATATACAACCTCTGAGCTCGTACGTCTCAGAGAAGGGTGTTAAGCAAGAGAATAAATTCTCCGCTACCAAACAGATATATATTAGATAGAGATCAATCAACACAGAGCAAAATACAATGTCAGACACACTGTCCATTTACAAATTCGTTCTGGGTCTGAACGAAACCAGAGGCACCTTATTCCTCGTTCCATATGTCCAATAAAGGAGAGGGACCCTCACATATCCGTCGATCTCCAAGTACGTCTAGACGATCAAAACTTATTACCTCGCCTTGGGTGTACAGCCCAATCAAGACATCAGTAATCATCCAAATGATGTGAAGGCCTCTGGTCTTCAACCACCATCTTCATCTTTGACTTATCATCGATCAGTTATTCAGAACGGGTATAAACCCGACCTTTCTGAATAACTCGCGTATATAATAAACAAGTGTTACACAAACGCAACATACGCCTCATTCCAATCCAGGATATTATTTTATTTAAATATTCACATCATTAGGGAATAGGTTCCCATTAATTTTATCAAAGATAAATTCTTTTAAATTTATTCTTTAATCTTCCTTTGGATATCAATTCAAAGCATATTAAGGTCTATCCAAAACTAGTCGGGATTAGCGAACCACACCGAAGTAATCATTTGTTTTATTTCCCAATCCCTACCTATTCATCCCATGGAGCAAAACTGATAATAATCTATATCTAACACCATAGTGTTATCAGTAAATATTAATTATTATTTCACGTTCAAATTTAATTAATGATTTGATTATCGCTTAGAGCAAAACTGGTGCTACTCCATTCTTGATCATTTCAATCCAATTAGAAATTCGTTAAAACTCCACTTAGTTTTAATCTTCCCAAAAATCAATGTTAATGATTATTAAACTTCTAGGAAAATAATTCCTGTCTGTAGCTGGGTTAAAGAACCGTCATTTAAAACACAGTTCACGATAAACCCAAAATCACATTCCATTAATTATGGAATTTTCACGAAAAACAAATCAATATATAATCGATATCAATTTCCGTATCCGACTAATAATATAAATGGAATAACAGCAAAGCCTTTTATATTCCATATATAATAACAATCTTCCTCCATAGAAGCTCACTTCGATTACTACCAAATCGAATTCCATTCCAATTCAATATATTAAATTGGAAAACTTTACTTTGGAAAATTTCCATTAATCTCAATAAAAGATTTATAAATTCAAATCACATTAAAAGATCTATAAATTCCTAATCATATTACACTGTAAATCGGGTTAAAGAACGAATGTCGTTAAAAACACAGTTCACAATAAACCCAATTCACATTCCATTTCAATTCCAATTAAATGTTAATTAATTGGTATTCTTCTCCAAATCTTAATTAAAAGATTTATTCTTTTCGCACGAGGTTTAAGAACAGTGTTAATGAAGACACCATTCACATCAAATCCAAAATCTCATTTGATATTAAATACAAGGCTCTGAATAGAAAATATATCGGCTTATATTCAATATCAAATTCTGAAACAACCAAATATCATATTGGAAATAACGATATAAAATATATCTTCAAAATTTACATAACCATATCCGTATAATCACGAAATCCAATATCGAAATATTCCAAAGATTATTTCCATTCCAATTAATATATTGTAAATTCTGATTATTTTAAAAACTACTTCAAATCCAATTTATTTATTTAAAAATATTGGATTATAATTCTAGTTCATAAATAGTTCATTTCGATAAAAATATATTTTTATTTTTTCAAATATGGAATTTTTCCATCCCAATTCTTTCTAAATCATTTCTTATGATTTTACACAAATTACTGATATTTTTAATAATTTTATCAAGGCCCGTACAGTCGATTTCCACAAACAATCGTCGAACTGCACTTACAACGAACTTTTCCAAATTTGATTTAAACATAATTCCAAATCCAACCGTTAGATTTCAAAATCCTTATATTCTTGGAAAGCTCTTTTCGATACGAACCTCAAACGGTTCCGGTTTTAGGAGAATCCGACGGTCGGATCTCCCGTAATGTCCGTTCGAAGTCAATGGTCGAAATCCGCGAACTGCCGCGACGCGGCGCGTTCTATTCAGGCCATTAAATATATTATATATATATATATATTTCATCGATTTCCATTTAAAACGTATTTTAAAAATCGTTCTAAATTCGTTTTCAAAACGGTTTCAACTTCATATTCAATTTCAAATCAAAATTGAATATTCCATATCATTAATATATAAATGATAATATTTTCAAAACATTAGATTTTGAAATCACTTCCTTTTCGATATTCATTATAAAAATGAATAAAATCGATATAAATATCGTTCACGTCAAAATGGTGTCAAATAAATCAACACGACTTTATATATTTAAATATTTTCATGTCCATCCCAAATCGGACATCAAAATCATATTTTGATCCATTACTGAATATTATTTTAAAATATTCATTATTTTAAAATATTCGTTATTTTAAAATATTCATTCTTTCTGAACTGGAATCAGACACATTCAATTACCATTTAATGTTATTTATATGGATTACATACAACACATGTATAGAACAACAATGATAAACAATCAACCATCACCCAGAGTGCATTCTACACTGCAAAAGCATTAAATATAAATATTTAACGCTTACAACAGTCTGTCAACCAATCGATTGACATACAACTAAATAATTGGGATTAGTGTACGTCAAATATCATCCCAATACCCATGTGGGGTTTCAATCAACAAATACTGAATGTTATTTGTGTAGTTGGGCGATGTGTAAAATATTTCGTCCCAATCAATATCAATCAAAAGGGTGCACATAAACAAATCGTCCGATTTGTTTATGAATATTTATTTTATTTCAGTAAATATTTTATTTCATTCATTTAAACAATAAAAATGATATTTTTATTGTTCTAACACTTTATTCAACACATGAATATTTTATTTTATTTTTCCATTCCACATCACAATCATAATCAATTTTCATAACACATTATAATCAAACAAGTCGTACATGGTCTGTGGACGACGAGGAGCAGTTTATAAATGCAGTTATAAAATAAATAACTGTACAGAAATAATTTTAGTGAGAAGTTCTCACATTGGGTTTCCACTCTGCCATTCTTTATTTCTGAACGGTTCGGATTCTGTTCAAAATTCCAACGCAATCTTTTCCCGCTGTTCATAGTAAAAATCACATTTTTAATATGATGTTTATATTCAAAATCACATGTTTCATATCGTTACTTATATAAAAGTCATATTTTTATAATGATATATAATATATAAAAATCATGTTTTTATTCTAATGTTATTCATACAAAGATCATATTTTTAAACATTTTAAAAACAACGCTATTATATATTTTTTAAAAATTTCATTTTATTTAATTCAAAGTTCTATAAATAAATTCATATTTTCTATATGCGAAGTTATCTAAATAAATAAAAACTCACCAGAATTGTTTGGATGTCGAACTGCGAAGGAGGGGTGCTCAGATCGGACGGCGGTGGTGGGGCTAAGGGGTACTCGGCGGTTTTGGTCTGGAATTGGGTGTGAGGGGGAGGTTGAATGGAGAGGGGCGGCGTAGGAGGCGTAGCGGCGATGGAAATAGGGCTTCGGCGCGACGAGATGCGCCTCCGACGATGGCGCGGCGGCCTGGAGGCTAAGGCGCCAGGATTTCTTCGTTCGTGTTTTTTTATTTTTTATTTTAAAACCTACAGTTTGACTTTAGAATAGAAGGGAGGGGGTTTTTGACCGGTTATGTAAGGGAAAAGGGCTTGGCTCAATTTATTTAAATATTTATATTTAATCCTATAAAGTGCGACTTTCGTTCGGACTACGAATCGAACCCAACGACTGTCGCCTCTAGCTAAACGCCCCCATTCCGAACACAATGGGATATGGTTCATTAGCCAATTCTGCTATTTCGATCAGTTTTTATCAAATTCAAAATATAAATCAATATATATATTGAATTTGAATGCACATTTTAATTTACCGGAGCCACATACAGACTCCAAAAATTCCAAAAAAATAAATCTGGCTATGTTTTGATGATACGGACCTAAGAAAACTAATTTCGTCGAATTTGGAGACCGTTTGAAAAACGTTCATTTTCCAGTCATTCAAACTGAAATTGCCAAACGCATTTAAATTCGCCACACTCACATATTGATTCTAAAAATTATGAAACTTGGAATCCAACAATAATTTGGCATTCCGGATCCAACAAAAGTGGTCTCGTCGAAATCGGAGGTCGTTTGCAAAATCTCCACTTTTAAGGGCATATTTCCATAGCGGCTTTTCTGAATTTTCAACTAGGCATAACTTTTTATTCCCGCTATGAAATTTCAATTTTTCAGATCTGTTGGAAAGATATTTTCAAATAGATTCAAATGTTTCTTGTTTAACTAGAATCCGGTTCATTTTGAATACTGTACATTCATTTGAATTTTGAAATTTGAAATCGAATTTTCAAACTACCGCGCTATTTCCAATTCTTTTTATAACTAGTGCGAACTCGTGCTACGCACACGGAATTCACAACATCTATTTTTTTTAATGTTTCTTAGTTTTTTAAATTTCAATGATGAATAAGTATGTTTATATATTTTATACTTTTGAAATAGATTACATTTTTTTTAAACACTATTAATAAATATCTGCTGAAAAATGTATTTAAGTAATCTCAAAGCATACAACATATTACACATTTTTAACTCATATTAACTGCATAAAACAAAAGATAATGCTAGCCATTAATTATTCTTAACATGTTAAGAAGTGCATGCATTACTATGTTATGTTTCCCAATGTAAGAAATATATATCCAATATAGGTTTATTCTATAATACATACTCATATAGGTAGACACATAGTTCGGTTAATAGAAATTTTCCATACTTAACCAAAAATAACACTTAAGTCGAATTATTGTTAAAATTTTATTTTAAAAAATACCATCTAAGATTAGATCATGTCCACTTTTTGACATTATCCGATACTAAATGCATTATAAAAATATTATAGTAACTTTAGCACATCATATTTCTTAACATCCATAGGACAATATGACATAAAAAATATGTGTTGAATATGAATATACAATTAAAATTCTAGAACAACTTGATAATAATCATCTTCCATTAATTTAATTATTCATACATGAAACAACTAAACCAACATAGCAATTAACGTAATTTAATACAAAATTGTATATCATAAAATGGAATACATGTAACATGCATAAAGCTAATGTTTGATGACATTTCATTACAAAAAACAGAATAAGATGAACGGTGTAAAGAACAACAATTAACACGTTGCGTTGTTAGAAATAAAGTCAAGGACCTCTAGTATCAGTGGTTAGATGTTTGGTGTTTTAGACGATGGTTTTAGATGTATGGTCTGGATCCCTTGAGATATCATAATGAGAGCACAACTTAAATAAAGTATCAACCTTATTATAAAAATATATATTAAATTCAGATTATAATAAAAATGATTTTTTTAGCGGAGTTTATTGTGAAGGATAAATTCCATAATTTTTTTAAGTTCAAGAACAACCCATAAAAAAATTATTTTCAAGGACAATGCACTATAAAACTGATATCATACACACCGTAAAACTGATATACTTAAAAATCGATATTTAAATTCTAATACCATACACACTGTAAAACTTATACTTAAAAACTGGTAGTCAAATTCTGATACCATGCACATTATAAAACTAAGACGTAAAATCAGATGCTCTGTCCTTTAGTATAAAATTTCAGCAGGGCATCCTTACGATTGAAAAACCTATAATTTTGTCCTTAACACTATTTTCCTTTTTTTATGGATAGGTGTACTGTAAACAACAGAAATATGAGATTATATTTGCATAGAAAGAAGATATTAAATAGAAGTTGGAATGTTATGTAGCAAAATGTCAAAAGTTGTCCAAATAATTTCGTTTTATTATGAAACAAATTTTGTAGTAACTATAACTTATCTAGACATTAAATTCAATATATTTGACGATAGAAACTTAAAAAATGAACACCATGTTATTAATCATATTGGGTAACTATTGCACCTAAGAACAACGTTAAGAAAACCATTGAATAATTGAAAGGTGCAAATAAAAATTGTAAGTTGGCATTTAGAAGAATTAAGTTCTTAAGGTGAAAATGATAGAGGTTAGAGATAAATACTGGAACCATATTCAATTTATGTATAATAGAAATATTCATGTGTAAACCAATCGTAATATTTGGATCAATAATTAGAAAACCACTGTATATCTAAATCATACTTCAAGTCTATCAAAACTATAGAAGAACTATACATCAAATGCAATTAAAAAATTCTAACTAATAAAATTTGGATTCATGCAACATTGCCATTTTGAAGAAAAATCTCACATTTCGAAGGCATGTTACAAATTTAGCCATGCTAACATCAAATTTGCATTCTAGTCTACGCATTATTGGCACTTTTTGTTTTTGAATTTCATGATTTTTGCTACAAAATATGATCAAGTTCCGTATCATGCTTCTATTTGCTTTTCAAACCATGAAACTTTCATAGTCTGTTATATATCAATTGGTTAGGCTTATCCACCCTTGGCATAAGAAATCTTCTTTGAATAATTATGAAGCATAGAGAAAAATGGGAAGACACAAATTATGAAGGACAAAATGTTCAGAAAAGAGAAAGATACATAAATTTAGTAGAAAAAAAATTCATGTACTGTACGCATGTGGAATAATCCCAAAAACATATGAACTTATTGGAACTTTTCTGGGAATATAAATGAGTAACCAATTGTTATCCAACATTATACGGCAAGTAGCTTTCAAATCCATAATATGTCTAAGTACAAACGTCGTTGGAAATATACAGCCAACTTACTCATCGCTTGCTACCTAAGCAACACTTAATCATACAATCAACCAAATTATAGCTTCAAGCAATCATAATTTACAGGAAAAAAACATTGAATTCAAAATTCTAATATCACGTCTATTTCAATACGTAATAGAGTTACAATGAATTAAGAAACTTCTAACATACCATTAGTTAAACGGAAAAAATCATTATAAATAATAACTGGAAATTTTAAATATCCTAATAACAAACAAATCATTATATAGAACTAAAAATTTATGATGCTATTTGACAACTCTTTGTATCATTTAAAATTCAAAAGTAATGAATCTCAAAATCAGAGTGGACCAATTCTCAAGGAGGAATGCTCATGATAAATAAAACAAATATTTTTCCAGTTCATAGAAATGTCAAGACATCATGTACTTATATAAAAAAAATTAGAGTGTTGGTTTTTTGCAAATATAATTTATTAGTCAGCTTACAAACAAACAAATAGCAAAATAGTATTTTATACGCATCAAGATGCATATGCATATGATTTTAAATCCCATATGCATATTCATTTAGTTTGATGTAGAACAAAATGATAATTTCTAAAATTAGAGGGTAATAATTACTTGAAAACAAAGTTATAACCCATGATAGGAATAAAGAAGGATGACATTTATCTATTTAAGATATAAAATGAATTAGCATAAACCAAAAGATGACTGGTGAAGATACAAAAAGGATAAAATAATAGAACATAATTGAAGGAAATACATACCTAAAATTGAGCAAGAAATCGACACATATTCAACCTATATTTATTTTCTCATATAATAAATTAGATTTGAAGAAAGGTATTAAAAATTTATCTTATAATATCGCAAACAGTAATTGAGAATGGAATTTTATAAATGAAATGAAATAAATAAACAATTTAATAGATTGCAAGTTAAATTTAGCTTAAGATGAAATCTAAAGCATTGATTATAAGAGAACATAAGAGGGGAAATTCAAGTCGAGGATTTTTGAAGATAGAAAATTTAAGAATGGAAGTAGTCATTATTAATAATATTGAGCAATTTTTGCATGTAAGGACAATGCTAAGGTAACTATTGAATACATGTTTGAAAGAGGTAAATGAAAATTATAAGTTAAAAATTAGGATAATTCAGTTTTTAAGGTGAAAATGTCTAAAAAATAGTTCGTAAAGAAAATCTTAAGGCATAAACCATTAGAACAACATGCAGATCATCAAAAATCGTGAAAGTTGTTAGTTGTACATAAAACAAAATGAAAATTTATAAACTTAGAAAGCAATAAAAATTGGAAAACAAAGTCAAAACCCGAAAATAGGAATGAAGAAGGATGGCATATCTCTATTTTAAGGTAGATAGTGAATTGATTAAGATAGAAATATATATTTTTTGGTAAAAAACAAAAAGCACAATGTAATTTTTAAACCCATACCTAAAATGAGTTGAATATTACATACCTAAAATCAAGCAGGGCATTGACAAATATTCAACCCATATTCAATTTTTCATAAAATGAAGTAGATTTGAGGGAAGACATTGAAAATTAATACTATAGTATTGACTGAAAATGCGATTGGGTAAATGAAATGAAAAAAACAAATATACCAAAATGCAAGATAAATTTTTCTCAAATAAAGATTGGAAATATGAAAATAAGAAAACAAAAGAGGATGACATTAAGTTAGACAAAGATAGAAAATCAAAGAAAGAAATGATCGTTATTAATAATATTGGGTAACTTTTGCATTTAGAGAAATTGTAAAGGAATCCATTAAATCCATGTTTGAAAATGGTAAATGAAAACTATATGTTAAAAATTAAGAGAATTTAGTTTTAAGGTGAAAAAAATGAGATGAGAGATAATTACGGAGGCCATATTCAATTTTATATATAATACATTCTGAAAATTCTAATTGAAAATAAATCGTAACATAAAATCAAAAATTATTTTCGTACAACATTTTCACTGCTAAATAAATTCTCATCAAAATTAGTCGTTATTTTTATGTACTTGGATAATTGGAACACAATAAACACAAATGGTGCATTATAATTTCAAATAGAAATCCAAAAGGAACAATGAAACTTATGCTTTAAAATAGTTTATAAAATAGATGTTATTAAGTCAACCACTGAAGCGATCAATAGATAAACAAACATCATAAAATTTTTAAAGTCATAGAAATCATTAACTATATTTATCCTTAATACTGAAGATCTATAAATTTAAAAAGCAGTGAATACCTGGAAACAAAGTCGATGTCCAAAAATAGGAACGAAGAAGAATGACCCTTGCCTATTTAGAGTAGAAAGTCCATTAGATCACGATTGAGACATGAATATTAGTGATGAACCAAAAAGCATAATACAATGGAACATAACAAAAGGAAGAGCATACCTGAAGTTAGGCAAAAAATTAAGCAGATTAATATGAATAATATAAATTTTACTAAAGAAACAAAAAGTATAAAGCAATATAACTTAATCAAAGGAAGAAATACCTAAACTTGAGTTGGAAATGATAACCAGTGAACCAATATTTGATTTCTTGTATAGTGAACTATATTTGAAAGGAGGAATTAACAATTGATACTGGAAAATAGTAATTGGAAAATGAATTTAGTAAATGAGAATAAAAGCAACCAATAATGCCAACATGTAAGAAATGAAAATAGAAGAGTGAGAATGAAAAGGCCACATTTAGGGATAGAATATAAAGAAAAGAAACGGTCATCATTAATGATCTTGGATAATTTTTGCAAATAAGGACAATGTGAAAACCATTGAATAAATGTTTAAAGCGGGTAAGTGAAAAGTTTGAGCTAGAAATAAAGAGAATTCTTGTATTTAAGAAGAAAAGTTAGAAATAAACATTCGAACTATAGTCAGTATTTTTTATATTATTATAATATGTATTTTGCCATGAAAACCCTGAAATTGGAAGAAAATAAAATCTAAAATCCAAATTATTGGCAGAGACAACAGTAATTAAAGAGAAAAACAAATAAGATGAATTTAATTGTATTTTAACGATCTGTTATCATATTACATTCAAAATTTACGTAGTACTTTAATATTTTTTCATGAAATTGAAAATTATACAAATATTAAAGTAGAAAAATAAATAAAACCAAGTGATAATATTTGAATATTAATTGCTGAATTTATATTAGAATGGAGTAGTGCAGGAAGGAAAAAAATTGAGGAGCCAAAATATGAACACAAAATGTATTGATTTGAAAGAATTAAAATTAATTCTAGTGAATTTTACGCGTATAATAACATTAATAATGAAAATGGTAAAGAAGAATTCAATTCATAATAATTTTTGCATGCGAAAAGAATATATGGATTTTAAGTTTTTAACATAAATATGGGAATCTCAAATTGTTAAGTACTGTAGAAAACCAAGAGTTGCATATGTTTTAAACTCACTTAAAGAAGCTTTCAATTGATAATAAAGTTGCAATTGAAAGTGGGTGGTTACTCTACTGTATGGTGAGGATTGAAACATTGTACACGTGTCGACCTGTGAATTTTTTGGAGAATCTGGATCTGAAAGGTCTTCGGAGAAAGATTGTGCTTTCATATAATATAATAGATTAAAATAAATATTTATATTCTAACTTCGATTCAAATAAATATATACGATCTAATTCTATTCAAAATAAATTTCTAGTTATTATTTAAAATAAATCATTTTAAATATTCAAAATTCATTAAAATTGCCAAAATAAAAAATTTAAATTGGTTCTGATTTTTCGGGTTGTTACAAAAACGTAGATGACGTAGCACAGATATCTGAATTTGTCTAACTCTTGTTATTGAAGAAGAATATGCTAGATCAAACTAAGTTGGGGCAACACCTCGTTGCCCCTATTATTTTTGGATGAATAAAACAATAAGAATGAGGTCTTATTTATAGTCATCAGCCAATGAATCTAGGCCAGAAATCAGTCCAAGTTCCGAGGCAGGGATCTTCCCAGATCTATATGGGGGTCGACCCCCCCCCCCCCCCCGTGTCGACCCATGGGTCGACACCCATGGGGACCAGGGTCGGCCCCAAACAGGCCGAACTCCCGCACTGTCCCGCGCCTTCTGATTTTGAATTAATTTGAATTCTGGATTTATTTTGTTTATATATAAGCAGCTTATATGTTTGTAAACTTCAAACCTTAATATTTTCTTCATACGATGTTTGTTTTACGCAAATCAGGTGTCTATTTTAACCAGAATTCCGAGACAAACGTAATGGTGCAGTCAATTCCGAATATTCATTACAGTATTCCTTAATTTATTGTTAACAGTGTGTTTTAAGATACGGGGTGTTACAGGTTTCAAAACCGATTTCCACTTTCTATATAATTTCAAACTTGAATTTATATTTCAATTTATCCCGAGATAAATATTCTACAGAATTTATAAATGTCGTTTATAATAAAATTCTTGTTTTATCAATTTAAAACAAATTTTTGTTTTCAAGTTCATTCGAAATTAAATTTATAATTTGTAAAATAAATTTCTTTTTAAATTCCAAATTCCTTTTCCCATATTTGAAAATATTTTATGGTTTTAAAATACCAAAATTCTAAGCCCAGTGTGATTCAAACACAACATAATCAATTACCAATTATATATCACATCATTATATCACAATCAATGAAAACTAGTAATATAAATGTTGAGGAATCCAACTGGATCCCTACAACATGTTTCCTTGCATCCACAGATATTAATCAACATAATTAACACTAATTTCATATCAATATTAAATAATATGGTAAATGGAATCAACATTCAATCAATGATTTATATATATAACTATATCAGTCATTTCAACCAATTATCAACAATTCATTCAAACAACTATCACACTACATCCAATTATTATTTCAAAATATGATTATAAAATTATAACTGGACAGAGTTAGTAAGTTTACTCATCTTGGTTCACAGTTGATGATTCTGCTTTTATTTCATTTAAAAATCAGATAAGCATTTGAGTTTACCATGAATTTCCAGTAGCTTTGTTTCTGCCAGGTTAGTTCCACGATGTCGCTCTTGTCGGTACGATTCCAATATGATCATTTTCATCCGATTCTGTTAACATACTCCCACGTTATAATTATTTTAGTCATATGATTTAATTTAATAATTAATTTCTTAATTAAGTTATTAGCTTTACACTAATTACTTGTTAAGGATATACGGTCGATATTGTTTTCCTTTTTCCCGGTATAACGGCTTTGTTCCCACTTCGTATTCGAAACACCTACGCATCAACCTCAACGTCGCCATGTCCAAAATAGATCACCGTAGTTCAACACAACCTAACCACAACCCATTATCTTCCACTTCCATTTCCCCATTTAGCCTTTACAGCCTACCACATCCAATGTTAATTCAACATCATCTTCCTACCAAACTACCATCACCGTCCATTACTACTAAACCTTTACTGATAACATCCCACAATAAAAATAAAACCAACTCCTTAATCACGTTTTTATGCCATGACCTCCTCCATCCTCCAGTAAATAAATTCGAACCTGTGCCATGCCTTGCCGAAATTTTCAATGCCTGTTGCTCTGCCATTCACAATACTCTAATCACCATTTATCTAATTACCTCCTTAATACAAAATGTTAGCCGCTAATCCTTCCCCAAATCTGTATCCTTCTTGTACAGGTAAATTCGAAAATGCTGAAAGAATACCATGGCAACGTTACCTTCCAATTGCTACATTTTGTTCCATACAACCCCAAACAGCGATGCCTTACTCCTCCTCTCGCCTTCTTCGCACCGTCGAACTCAGGTAGGACATCACCACTTTCTCCCTTTTCAACTTGTCTCTGCCCAAGCACCTCCCCAACAAAGCCGAAGCCTCCACCTTGCATCACGCAACCCGTACAGCGCACCTACGAACTCAATAAACATCAACTTATCTTCCCCAAAATCTTGGTACAAGCTACTACTCGCCATTCTATACCCAAATCCAATAATTAATTCATAAATCATCGCTTAAATCTTCCGAATATCAAAGCCCTACCTAGCGCTGGTTATTTTCCAGCGAACGATAATCGCTTCAAACTCGATGATTTACATTCGAAATTGAAGAACAAGTCAACCAAAATCTAAAAATACCATCTTTCGAATTTTAGAAATTTCCAATGAATTTAGGCGTATTTTTAAAGACTGTGTTTTCTCCATTTTAATTGGTTTCATGAGGTGGCTTTTTTTCTCCTTCTTGAAGAAATGGGCAGGATATATTAATCTAGAGAAAAAAGAATTAAATCAATGTCCTTTCTAATAGTACGGGGTAGGGTCAAAATTTTCAAAATGAGGTCTGCTAGTTAGGGTCACATTTTCCCATATAGGCCGGCGTGAATTAAATTGTCATCTGCTTTCAAATTTCAAGGTGCAGACAGTGTCAGGACATGCATGTGAGTTATTAAATTTTTGCTTGCGAACCAGTTCGGCTGAAATATGTATTTGCCTCGAAAAGTTAAATTTATGCAGCATAGTATTCCTTTTATTTACCGACGGAAAAAGTAAAAATATCTTTATGTCTAGGGATGGCAATGGGGCGGGTCTAGGGTCCAAACCCGCTTGACCCGCCCCTGTTTTGATCCATTTAGACCCGCCCCATAGGGTCTTCGGAGCGGGTAGACCCGCGACCCGCTTTTGGAGGTCCGGGTCTAGGGTCGGGTCTGGGGCATGGCTAACCCGCCCCAACCCGACCCGCATGATCGAAACATCATTCAAACTCTTTATAACTATAACTATTACTTGTTAATCTTTTCGATTTACATGGTTATAACTTGAATATTATATTCTTTGAATTGACAAACTATAAAATTTTCATTGTATTAAGTTGCATCAATGATAATCATACAATAACAAATGCATACATTTTGAACTATTATCTTACAACTCATTTTATAATATTCTCTTGTCATTGTGAACACATTATAATATGCATATAATTTATCATTTAGTGATAAAAAAATATAAATATATAAATTTGTGTACACTAGAACATAAAATCACCGGGTCACGGGGCGGGTCTACCCTGACCCGTACCGGTTTCGGGTACGGGCCGAAATTCCAGACCCGCACCGGGTCTACGGGGCGGGTCTGGGGCGGGGTTTAAAAAGTCCGGGACGGGTCCGGGGCACGAGAAACCCGCCCCAACCCGCCCCATTGCCATTCCTATAATTATGTCAAGCGTTGCGCTATGATCCTAGAAATAGGATAAATTCCAGAAATGCTGATATGGAACGTAAATTTCATTAAACAAAAGATTGTTTATTTTTCAAATTAAAAAATGTAGTAAAATTCTATGAATTAAAAGAAAAACTACCTCTCAAAAATCTTACAATAATGAACTATTTCGGATTTTATAAATGTAGTTTCGTTGAAATCCAAAGTCATTCGAAAATTGGTTATTCTTAAACTCCATATTAAATCGATACAATATAAATCGATTCCAAAATAAGCAAATCTATCGATATTATTATCATATACAAACAAAATATAGCTTCAAAATAAACGTGTCTGGATTTTAAATTCGATATTTCAAATTAAAACGATGTTCAATTAATTTTAAATTGATTTATTTATATAATAAATCATTATGATTTTTAAACAATTTCATAGCGACTTTATGAAAATTTGATTTGGACATAACTCACAACTTAAAAGACGAAATCTCGATTTTTCCCTTTCATTAGAGAAATATAGTCAAATAGATCCAAACATTTCTTATTTCAAAGAAATCCGACTTATATTGGATTCTGTATATTCAGTTGAAGTACAAAATGTAATACTACGAAGTACCGCGACATTATGAGTTCGTTTTAAATTATATTATAGATTATACGTTAAAACTTCGTTCATAAATAAATTCATTGTTATGATTCGAATTTAAACTCAATTAAATTCCTTAAATTACCTAATTCACACAATATTACCAATTCAACCTTTTTCCGATTATTTCCAAATTAAATTTGATGTCTTATTATTTATATTAGTTAAATATTCAAACTATAGAATATAAGTCATTTAAATCTCCAAATCAACCTTTAAATAATTAAATAAATAAATTATTCAACCTTTGAAAATCCGGGTCATTACAAAGATTTGCTTTGTTAATTTATAATATGCATGCAAACTCAATTTGAAATCACCACATCATAGAAAATTTACTTTAAACAACACAGATGGATAAAAAACAACTATTCCTTTCAATGTAACAATTGTATATGGAGATGTACATGTAATAGTTTTACAAAGAGATACATGAATGGAAAAAAAAACAAATTTGAATTGTAAGATTTGATAGTCAAGCATGTACTCGCTAATTGCAAAAGCTTTTTTAAAAACAGACTGGAGGTTTGGAAATCAATGTAGAGTACATCAAAATATTCTTGACATGTGACTAGAAAATACGATGAAATGAACAACAAAAATTATACCTTTGGGATCTGAGTTACTTGAGGCGAACATGAGATGGGAATGTAAGAATGTTCAAGATGCCATAATCATCTCTTTGACTTCCAAGGTATAGAAGGAAAAAAAAGACTAAAAGACTTGGAATGAATTTCAAAAATGAAGCATTAACATTTTACTTTGAAGTATCATAGTTGACTCGAGTTTATACTTATTTGTTAAGTTGAACTTTGAACATTATTTTTTAGTATTGGGTTTGCATATTTAAAATTGATGTAAAAATCAATAAAAAATAATAATAATTAAATACATTTTTTATCACACTTAATGCAAAGAAAATTTAGTTGGGGAGTGAGAAAATACAAAGGTAAGGAAAATGCATACCTCATCAAATGATAGAAACATTTTCTCCATATGTTAGCGATTTGCAATATCTTCACAAAACATAGCCTACAGTATGTTTTCCTATAGTATGGCCCACCAAATGTTGTTTTTGCAAGGAAAAGATTTTAGAGTAGGTAGGGGTAGGGTGAATTTAATGCAACTGGAGGAAAAGGGAAATTTTGTTTAGTGAAAAAGAGGAACGTATTGGGGAGGCAGGTAGGAAAGAAGAAAACAATGAAAAGGCAGTTTTCAAGTGGTTTTGAAGAAGGTTAATTCTTTAAGGGTAGTTACTGGTAAATTAAAAAAATAAAAGTTGCTGCATGGGATGAGTTCCATTTTGAAATAGAGTCATTGCAGATGTCCACATAAGAAGGGAAATGTTCCTGATTTACAATCTAAGTAATGATTATAGTGCGAACCCATAGAGTGCAGTTCCCATTGTTAAATGGGAAGTATTTTAATTGGAAAGGGTTGGTTATGAATTCCCACAATACAAAAAACAAAGTAGTAGTATGATATGAATGAAAAATAAATATGCGAATGATATGAATGACAGGAATATGAATATAAAAAGTAAATTTGTGAATGACACGAATGAATTTCCACAACTAAAGTTATTTCCACGTTGATTTTACACCACACTGTGCAAATCATTGTCCTTTGCAATGAAGATTGAAAAACATTTAAATGTTGACTGATTTCCCATTAGCAAGAAATAATTCTATAGGATGCAAATGATTAAACAACTTAACTACACTCTATCAAATAGAAAAGTGATTGTTGAAACCGTAAAAATAAATAAATAAAAACAGTAACAAATAAGAAAATAGCAGATAACAACCAATAATGATTGTCACAAGTGATTGTTGAAACCGTAAAAATAAATATAAAAAACAGTAACAAATAAGAAAATAGCTGATAACAACCAATAATGATTGTCACAAGTAACCATAATCAACATCACATTGATTAGGTATGAATCAACAAATTTGATCTCATACCTTATATAGACTATAAGACAAGATTAAGTAATAAAAAAAGCATATTGACTTTCGATTTTCTTTAATGTAATGGATTTATGGTTGAGTACAAGACTTAATTCGTAAATTGAGGTGAATATTTAAAGTTAGGATTTTTTACTTTATTGAGTGAAGAATAAAAGGAATTGGTTTGTTGATGGAGTGGTGATAATTTATGCGTGAGTGGAGTGGCAAATTTAGGAGATCCTAGATTTCTTCAGGATTATAACTGCTAAGAAATTATTATTTTCCAAATGAAAAGAATTTGATGTGGATCATCAGATTGACCAATGGATTCAAAGTAAAAATGATTTAGATGCTTACACATTAATGTATCCAAATGCAGACCAAGAAATATTTACGATATCTAAATATTTCTGAGTTATATGTGATGGATCTGACGATAATAAACAATAATCGATCATGGAGAAATTACATGCGATGGATATGAAGATATTAATCAATTTACGATTTCTAAATATTTCT
>JASFAX010002885.1:0-44385 GCA_030737875.1 Allium sativum
GGAAAACGTTATGGAAAAGTGTTTTCCCCTCTTTCTGACTGATATAGCAGCTATGTGGATTCGGCAGTTAGAAACGGAATCGATCAACAACTGGAATATGTTGGTCACTCGCTTCCTTGAACAATTTCGGGTTCACATCGCTCGACCCAAGAATGTCATGCCACTCACTGCAATCAAGCAGAGGCCTAGAGAAACTCTGCGTTCATTCCTGGAAAGATTCAACATTGCAGCAGCATCAATTGATCGCCCTGAACCGTTGATGGTACTGATGGCAGCAGTATCCGGCATTTTAGATAACACGGAATTCAAAAAATCTTTATACTGTGATCCAGCGCGAAACCTCGGCGAATTCTATCTTGAAGCAAACAGATTTCTGTAGGAAGAAGATACGACTTCTGAGAAACGCATTCTCGACGTCAACATTGTTAAAAACGGAGAACCGTTCTATTCTTGAAATTGTAAAGGAAAAGCCGCCATCAAGTATGACCGCAACACTCAGCCCTGGAGAGGGCCCATATATGAAAAGTACACTGAACTCAACGCCCCACTTTCAGACATCTATCTGGACACAAACGGTGCTATCTCCTACCCAAAGCCTCCCAGGAGGGAGCCATCGCAAAGAGAACGTGATTCTGGGAAGCACTGCATATTCCATGACATGGACGATCATGACACCAATGACTATAGACATCTTCGCAATTTGATCGAGGAACGGATTAGACGTGGAGAGCTGCCCGAGTATGTGAAACTACCAACAACTCATGCACCTACGCTGCCACCTCCTCCTCCTCGGAGAGGGAATGACCCTGGATCCAGCTCTCGTGGGCTCATCATCAACTAATCTGGATGAGATCAACTTTCATTTTCTGCGCTTTAAGATTTTTTTTTGCTTTCATTAGGTTTTCCGATGGGTTGAATCGGAGTACACACGTACGGGGTTAGGATGTATCCCCAAAGCGTGCTCTGGACTCGGTGTCAAACCAATCAGTATTTGATTTGGTTTTGTATTTTGAATTGAATAAGGAAGGATTTTCCAAGCATGGATTATGTTTGGTGAATTTAAGTATCTTGTCCTGATGTGCCAAGATCCTCAACCTCGGTTAAAGTATGGCTTATACTTATTTTGAAACGCTAGGTGTGGATTACGCCTAGGGTCGAACTATCTTGTCAGGCTGTGGCAAATATAGTTTTCTCTGGATATGAGTATGGATGATACTTAGATTGATAACTCGAGCATGGTTTATTGTCACTTTGGAATCTTAAGTATAGATTATACTTAGGAACTGCAAACGGTCTTATCAGGATGTGACAAAAGAAATCAGGTATGGATTATACTCGGTTTGAACTTTTTGGTATGGATTATGCCTAGAAGGTTTGGCCCATGCCGGGATTTGGCAGGATGATTTGGATGTTCCTCGAATATGGTTTATTCTCGGGAAAGTTTGGATAATAATGTCCGGATTTGGCACAATTGTTTTATTTCTATCTCTATACAGATATAGATTTCCTGGATTATCCAGAACACATCTTCCTTCAACCAGCAAGATATGTTCTGGGGGGAAAACTTGTTGACACACTTTTTGGTAAAAGGTTTCGCACATGAAAAATCTGGAAAACAGCATGCGTAGGCACTGAAAACATCGTCAGCAGACATGAAGCAGTTTGACCGAAATCGCATCACAAACAAAGAATGGCCTGAAACTCCTATCAGACGACCTATTTTGGGCCCGAAAATGGCATTGAGATTTCGTTTGGCTCTCTGAATAAGCTTCGGGTTGAGCTTCCGTTTGGCTCAATTGGACTTACGGTTTGGAAGTTATGCCCGTTTCCGTAAACTGGTGTAATCTGGAAATCGCTTGGATGAAGTGACGAAACATCAGAAAGTTCAGAACATGGATCGGCTCGTGGGACCCACCTTGGCTCGTGGGATCCACCTTGACTCGTGAGCAGGAACCTTGATCGCCCCTCCTCGACTCATGATGCGCCCTTGTCTCGTGAAACCAACTCCGACCGTGGAGCGTCCCTCTTCCACGACCCGATTGTGGACACAAGCTTCACCATTCCAGCTCGCGGCCAGACATTGGCTCATGAAGCCCACATCACGACCCGATCCCATGACCACAAACCGATCCTTGCATCTGCTGATACATACGTAGATCTTTACCTGCTCTCAAGGCTACTTCTGCTCTTACTTTCCCGGATCGGGTGCCACGTACCCCATCACGAACTGGTCTTCCCAAAAGCTCTCCTACAACTATAAATACACCATTTGAAGGAATTTTCGAGGATCTTTTGGCTTTAACTCCTTACGTCTTCCACGATTGCTCGCTGCAAAACATTTTCAGCAACAAAGGAGCCAAATTCCATACTACAACACTAGGATTTCGTGTATAATCTTCAATTTTCTTACTTCTTTTTCATTGTAAACACGAGGATTTCGTGTATAAACCGAGAGAATTGTACTTGTAACTTCTTTGGAATTAAGAAGAGATAAAGTGGATGTTGACTGGTTTGAGCTGAACCACTATAAAAACTTTGTGTCTCTCCTCTGATTTTACCTTTTTCTACATTCTGTGATCTGTGATCTGCATTTGGGTGTTAGGCCTAGATTTTGGTCTAACATTTTGGCGCCCCAGGTAGGGGGCACACGACAACTTCAACTTCTGCTTGGAATTTTTGGCTACTGGATCAATGTATAAAAGAAAGAAGGATGAAACCCTCTCCCATACTGAAGGTGTTGAGGATGTTGGCAATGAAGACGCAAGGAATGAGGCAAGCCCGGTGGCTTCCTCTCATGGAGATCCCTCTGCTTACATAACTAGAGACGAGATGGACGGCGTTCTCGCTGAATTAAGAGATCAAATGGCAAGGCAAGATGATCTCCTCTAAAAACAACAGAAAATGATGGACAAATTCTTTGCTCGGATGGATGGCAGGCCAAGCGGCAATGAACAACTCGCTGGAAATCAAGCTACCGAAGCAGCTAGACAAGCCCCTCACGGACGTGTCGGATCTCCCTCTGAGCGGCTCGTGAACCCTGAAGCTCCCATTCAACTGCAGCAGGAATCGGCTCGTGATAGGCCTCCAGCACCGGGTCGAGTCGCCCCTCTCGAGCCACGAGCCTCCCTCCACAAACCTACCTCATGAGCTGACCATCCTGACTCATGACCGGGTCGGGTCACCCCCTATGATCCAAGAACCGCGACCCGCGACCCGCGAACGAAAGCTCACCAACAGCTTCCTTCTCTCGCGCTCAACACTGGCGGCACCAATTCTGATCATGGCAACTTGCAACAACTTTTTGAAGGTGATCGTCTTGCCAATCTCATTCAACGCCTCTCAAGAGGCCGCACTTGTCAGAATGACGTGCATGACGTCAATCACACTCCATTCACTCAGGAAATCAGGAATTCCCGCAATCCTCCAGATTTCAAACTTCCACAATTGGAGCCCTACAATGGCAGGATAGATCCTACTGTGCATCTCATGCGCTACAACGGCACATGGAGGTTCAATCGGCATCGGAAAACGTTATGGCAAAGTGTTTTCCCCTCTTTCAGACTGATATAGCAGCTATGTGGATTCGGCAGCTAGAAACGGAATCGATCAATAGCTGGAATAAGTTGGTCGCTCACTTCCTTGAACAATTTCAGGCTCACATCGCTCGCCCCAAGAATGTCATGCCACTCACTACAATCAAGCAGAGGCCCAGAGAAACTCTGCGTTCATTCCTCGAAAGATTCAACGTTGCAGCAACATCAGTTGATCGCCCTGAACCGTCGATGGTACTGATGGCAGCAGTATCTGACATTTTAGATAACACGGAATTCAAAAAATTCTTTGTACCGTGATCCACCGCGAAACCTCGGTGAATTCTAACTTGAAGCAGACAGATTTCTGCGGGAAGAAGATACGACTTCTGAGAAATGCATTCTCGACGTCAACATGGTTAAAGACGGAGAACCGTTCGATTCAAGAAATGGAAGAAGAAAAGCCGCCGTCAAGAATGACCGCAACACTCAGCCCCAGAGAGGGTCCAGATATGAAAAGTACACTGAACTCAATGCCCCACTCTCAGACATCTATCTGGACACGAACGGTGCTATCTCCTACCCAAAGCCTCCCAGGAGGGAGCCATCGCAAAGAGAACGTGATTATGGAAAGCACTGCATATTCCATGACATGGACGGTCATGACACCAATAACTGTAGACATATTCGCGATTTGATTGAGGAACAGGTTAGACGTGGAGAGCTGCCCGAGTATGTGAAACTACCAACAGCGCCTGCACCTACGCTGCCACCTCCTACTCCCCGGAGAGGGAATGACCCTGGATCGAGCTCTCGTGGGCTCATCATCAACTGATCTGGATGAGATCAACTTTCATTTTCTGCATTTCTTAGGTTTTAAGATTTGTTTTTGCTTTCATTAGGTTTTCCGATTGGTTGAATCGGAGTACACACGTATGGGGTTAGCATGTAGCCCCAAAGCGTGCTTTGGACTCGGTGTCAAACCAATCAGGATTTGATTTGGTTTTGTATTTTGAATTGAATAAGGACGGATTTTCCAAGCATAGATTATGTTTGGTGAATTTAAGTATCTTGTCAGGATGTGGCAAGATCCTCAACCTCGGTTAAAGTATGGCTTATACTTATTTTGAAACACTAGGTGTGGATTACGCCTAGGGTCGAACTGTCTTGTCAGGTTGTGGCAAATATAGTTTTCTCTGGATATGAGTATGGATGATACTCAGATTTATAACTTGAGCATGGTTTATACTCGCTTTGGAATCTTAAGCATGGATTATACTTAGGAATTGCAAACGATCTTGTCAGGATGTGACAAAAGTAATTGGGTATGGAATATACTCGGTTTGAACTTCTTGGTATGGATTATGCCTAGAAGGTTTGGCCCTTGCCAGGATTTGGCAGGATGACTTGGACATTCCTTGAGTATGGTTTATGATCGGGAAAGTTTGGATAATAATGTCAGGATTTGGCACAATTGTTTTATTTCTATCTCTGTACAGATATAGATTTTCTTTATTATCCAGTACACATCTTCCTTCAACCAGCAAGATATGTTCTGGGGGGCAACTTATTGACACAATTTTTGGTAAAAGCAGTCACACATGAAATATCTAGATAACAGCATGTGCAGGCACTGAAAACATCGTCAGCAGACATGAAGTAGTTTGACCGAAATCGCATCACGAACAAAGAATGGCCCGATACTCCTATTAGACGACCTATTTTTGGCCCGAAAACAGCATTGAGCTTTCATTTGGCTCTCCGAATAAGCTTTAGGTTGAGCTTTCGTTTGGCTCAATCGGACTTACGGTTTGGAAGTTATGCCCGTTTCCGTAAACTGGTGTAATCTGGCAATCGCTTGGATGAAGTGACGAAACATCAGAAAGTTCAGAACATGGATCGGCTTGTGGGACCCAACTTGGCTCATGGGATCCACCTCGACTCATGAGCAGGTTCCTGGATCGCCCCCTCCTCGACTCGTGACACGCCCCTGTCTCGTGAAACCAACTCCGACCGTGGAGCTCAGGTGGACCACGACCCTCTTCCACGACCCGATCGTGGACACTAGCTTCTCCATTCCAGCTCGCGACCAG
The DNA here is from genome assembly GCA_030737875.1 of Allium sativum. Taxonomy (NCBI): domain Eukaryota; kingdom Viridiplantae; phylum Streptophyta; class Magnoliopsida; order Asparagales; family Amaryllidaceae; genus Allium; species Allium sativum. The sequence continues at coordinate 5,624 of JASFAX010002885.1, forward strand.
ACATCGGCTCGTGAAGCCCACATCACGACCCGATCCTGTGACCACAAAACGGTCCCTACATCTACTGATACACGTGTAGATCTTGATTTGTTCTCAAGGCTACTTTTGCTCCTACTTTCCCGGATCGGGTGCCACGTACCCCATCACGAACCGGTCTTCCCATAAGCTCTCTTACAGCTATAAATACACCATTTGAAGGCATTTTCAAGGATCTTTTGGCTCTAACTCCTTACGTCTTCCACGATTGCTCTCTATAAAACATTTTCAGCAGCAAAGGAGCCAAATTCCACACTACAACACGAGGATTTCGTGTACAATCTTCATTTTGTTCACTTCTTTTTCATTGTAAACACGAGGATTTCGTGTATAAACCGAGAGAATTGTACTTGTAACGTCTTAGGATTTAAGAAGAGATAAAGTGGGCGTAGGCTTGGTTTGAGCCGAACCACTATAAAAACTTTGTGTGTCTCCTCTGATTGTACTTTTTCTGCATTCTGTGATCTGTGATCTGCATTTGCGTGTTAGGCCCAGATTTTGGTCTAACATTAGTGATTTTACTTTCGAAGATATGGTAGAAATTAATATAGAAATATTAGAATCGAGAAATAATTTTAAAAGGAAACTTAAACAAGCAAACGAGGATAAGAAAAAGGAAGAATTTGAAAGAGATTTGCTGAAAGATGAAAAAGAGATATTAGAAGATGAAATTAGAAAGCTTCAAGAATCTCTATCCAATGCAAATTCTCAACTTTCTCTATTGAGTCAGGAAATTAAAACTCAAAAAGAAAAGAATAATCTGCTTGCTTCCGAAAATCATGAGTTAAAAGCTAAGATTAAAATAATAGAGTTAGATAACTCTTGTCTTAAAGTTAGACTAGGTGATATTTCTAAAAATGTTATTAATTTCAATAAAGGAAGAGAAAACTTATCTAAAATTTTTGAAAATTCTCAACCTACATCTAGTAAAAAGGGACTAGGATATGTACAAAAAACTAATATTTCTAAGGAAGCCTAGAAAAAGTCTAGATCTAGCGAACTAGTAACACCTTCTATAAAGAAACTAGAAATATTTTCTAGTAGGAAAAAGGTTTCTAAAACTATTAGCATATGTGTTCCTAAAACAAATAATTATTTAATTAGGAATAAATATATCAAAACATTCTTAGAAACTGTTCATAATAATAAGGATTATATTTTTAAAAGGGACACTGAACCCTCTTAGGTTTGGTTTCCTAAGACCTAACTCTTAGGACCCTAATGGAGGAAGCGGGGGTACCAACGTTATTACATATTTTTTGTAGGTCCCACTCAAGAATAGAGAAAATTGGACATTCAACAGTGGTTGCTCAAAACATATGACATGAGACAAAGAAATGCTAACTAATATTATCTACTCAAAAGGAGGAACTGTCACATTTAGAGATAATTCCAAAAGATATATCATTGGCAAAGGCGACGTGAGCAATTACGGTATATCTAATTAATTACATCTTATTACTGATGTTTTGTTAGTTAAGAATTTAAAATATAATTTATTAAGTATTAGTCAGCTATGCGGTAAGGGTTTTAAAATATCGTTTTCTGAAAATAAATGTAGTATATTTGATTCAAATCAAAATATTATTTTCGAAGCCGATAGAGATAAAACTATTTATATTTTAAATTTAAAAGTTAATAATAATCCATATATGCGCTTATTAGCCAAAGACAACGATCCTTGGTTATGGCACACGAGATTTTGTCACATAAATTTTGAAACCATTAAGAAGGTTTCGAAAAATGAAACTGTAAGAGGTTTACAAAAATGAAACTCAAAACTGAAAAGTTATGCGATGCTTGCTAGTTAGGAAAATTAACAAAATCATCGTTCAAATCTAAAAAGATCATTTCAACTTTGCAAACATTAGAATTACTACATATGGATTTATTCGGACTAACTGAAATTCAGTCCATAAATCATAGTAGATACGTGTTTGTAATAGTTGATTTTCTAGATATCCTTGGACAAATTTTTTGAAAAATAAAAACGATACTTTTGATCATTTTAAATATTTGTAAAAAAAATTCAAAATTTAACTAATCTAAAAATAAAAAATATATGAAGTGATCATGGAGGATGTTAACGATATTTTTTGTCAACACCGGAGATCGGTCTAAGGAAATGGGTCTAAGGGGAAATTGGGATTATCTAGTTACTACAAGCTTGAGTTAGTTCACCGTTTTCTAGATATCAAGGTCTTAAGCCCGAAGATTACTTACTCTTCCTCATGGGGGGAGTATCATACTTGTGAGACTTATGAGTCTCAGTTACCTTGGGATAAGGTTTCCCTAAGCTCAACACAAGATAGAAAGCTAAACGACTTGTAGAAAGGGGTTTTTCAATAATCTTGACGAAGAGTTAGGACTTAGGTAAGAACCCAGTGTCATGTAGGAAGCACAAGGAGAAATATTAAGGAAGAAGTTTAACGACTCATGAAAATCATTCTAAGTGTCGATCCACTCTTTATTGCTCATTGATTTGAGTACACAAGTGTTTACAAAGGAAATCCCCAAATCGATTTAGAAATTAGGGTTTACTCTATAATAAAATAGTACTAGAGCAGAGAATGAGAATTCCGTCCCCAGTGACCCTTAGGGTCTTATTCATAGAAAAATCGGGACCCTTTTTGACATTGGGTTAGCAAAAGCCTCTTTCGGGTGTAGCTGTTGTGTGTCAGCCGCTTTCGACTTTTGGTTCCGATTGCTCGGGTCTTGGCTATTGTTGAGAGATATGACATAGCCTTCGTTGTGCTGGTCTTAACTTCCGGAAATCTAGTCCCAGCCTCTGGAGCTTCTCTTTGAAGTTGTTCCTACCTTCCATGTCGATACCAAGCCTATTGGTATTGATAGCATCAGGCATAGCCTTTGGCTTTCAGAGATAAGTTTTCGGTTTTATCTTTAAATCTTCATGATGTCTGCCTTTGTGCTTTGACCGCTTACATTGCTGGAGCCGTCACCCCTTTCGGTATCGACACTAAGCATGTTAGTATGGATAGCTCTTATTCTCAAAGGATTTGAATTACTTTCAATGAGTCCTAAAGTGGATCTTTGGTCTTCCGGAAGGGTGCATTCGGTATACTTCTTGTTGAAGTTGTTTTTAAGTAGCCGACAAGCTTTGAGTCTGATAGCTAACTTTCGGGATGCTTGTGTTTTGTCCTTTTGTGCCTTTATTGTCTTTCTCTCTTTTTGTATCGGCATTAGTTAAATTATTGTCGATAGCCCTTTCATCTCTCTTTGCTTTGCTTGATGATTCTTGTCAAGTCATTGGTTTCAGATTCTAAGCTTTTGTCATTTCTTTCTTATTTGCTTCTGGCTTGAGGTAATTGGCTTCCGGAATTAATCTCACATTAGTTGTCTTCTTGCTCCGGACCCACCCTACCGGTATTCCTTTTTCTTGTCAGTTCCGAGGTTTCTCCTTCTAGGATGGTGACAGTGACTTGTTGTCCCCATTGAGTCTTTCATGCTTTCGGCTTTATTCTGGTGCCGGTCTATGCAGGTGGCGGTTTGATACCCTTTCACTAATAGCCTGTTTGGGTGTTGAATTTTGGTAGTAACATTTTCCCCCTATGAAGGGGTAGTTTCAACTTTCCAATTCAAAATTCTAACTTTTCTCCTGTATTTTGACTTCTTGCCTCTTGGTATCCTTCAATCTGACCCGTTGATTTACTCTTGTTTGTTCGGTTGAGATTCAAGGGTTACTATAATATAAATACTCTTTCTTCTTCTTCCCTATTTCCACATGCAAATCGATTGTTTAAACAAGATCACTGTTCCCTAAGAATTGCACGGCTTTGTCAGAGTTTCAAAATCGACCTCTTGTAAGTATTTCTATTCCAATTATAAATTGAAATCTAAATCATGATTTCAAACTGGTTAGTAAACCGATCAGGGTTTCCATGTATCTAGTGTGGATTAAACAACGATGATGGCTTAGATAATGATTAATGGTGGTTAAATGAGTTATCCATTCTCTCAATAAATTTCTGGGGTTTAGAATGCAAAATTACATGCGAAAGGTTAATTTTATTATACTCTTTCGCTACAAGTGAACTCAACACCACTGTTATCGATTCATTTTGTTCTCGATTTTGCCAACACCAATTTTTTTTTTGTATTTACTTAGCTTTCGAACTAGTGGGTATTGAGTCAACCCGAAAGGGCTTCCAAAGTTCCGTTCCTTCTCGGTTTTAGCGGCAAAATCGAGAATTTAATGCCAGAAGATTTTGGATTTGATTCCTCTTATACCGGATTTGAAGATCAATTAGGATTTTGGAGATGATAATAGGTCACTTGGTTTCGGCTAAACCATTACTAGGCACTTTCGGGAGTTTAATTCTTTCCAACAATCGTCTTTTTTCCCCTTTAACCTTGGTGTTGGGATAACTTGTTCCATCATCACCAAAGGCTTAACCGTCTCTAAATGCATGTGACTCACGCATAAATCTTTTCAAAATTAGCTTTTATGATTAACCCAACGCCCTTTGGATTAAATTCTTCAACATTAATAAGTTTTTATGTTGTTTGTAACACCCCACACCCGCTATAGTCACTCACTAAGGGAATGCCATAGCATTGGTGGAGTATTTTTAGTGAGTATAGAACAGTAAAATTACAACAAGACAGATATAATGTAATACTTGAAAATTTAAAACATCATCTCATAGCAGCGGAAAGTAAAACATGTTTGGTTACATCATAAAACCATAACAAGAGTCAAGTACAAAATATCCATCCTGAATAAAATAAGTACATAATCCCACTACTCATAACAAATAGCCATAACAGAAAAGATAAGATAAGCTGAGCTCTACATCTACGGTCCAAGCTCCAAGAGATAGATAAAGCAAACTGATCAAAGCCCACTAGCACTAGGCCCAACCTGAGGACCTGAAGGAAAAAGATAAAAACAACGGGGGTCAGACATAAGCCTGAGTGAACCCTATCTCCTTAATAATACAATTATTAAAGTAATTAGGGTATAATATGAACTCGGTATGGTATCTTTGGGGATAATGACTACACTAAGTTGCCCACGAACACAGGACGAACTAAGATAACCGTAAAGACGCATCTACCCACCCAAGGATAATTACTAACTGCACCACACCAGTCACTCCTACTCAAAGGTTGATCCCACCCAAGGATATCAAAGATAGATATAACCAGTAGTTTCCTGTACCCTAGTTGACTACATAGGTGCCGTCTGCCCCTATCTCTACTAGGTGTACCCCACTACCCCAAGCGATCAGCTCCCTAACGTAGGTATCCGTGCTGGGCCCACAGTGGGGTGTATCATTCCCCAAAGTGGCAACCCAAAAGCAACACCGGTGCACGGGTTATACCTACACGATGCAACAACGTCTTACCTCCCAGTCCCGGGCCCACACACGCATATGAAACCCGATGGGCCTGCGTTGCCACCGCTAACCCCGTTTTGGCCACTTATAGACAAGCCCAGTATGCGTGTCCCGTCCTCGGCTTGGGCCGAGCTACAAAGATACATATAGGATACTGGTTGTAATGGGCCCTCCACAAGCTACCCACCATAGCTTGTTATTAATCTAGTGTTCCCCACTTAACCCTTTAATCATGTTTAATTACATGTTTCACTTGGTTAAGTATTCTAATCGTATTTCTATTGCCACCCAAGGCAACCCACTAGATTCCTCATGCCACCCAAGGCACCCACTTAACCCCTCATGTCCCACTACATGCTAATATGGTTAAGTGTTTCTTAATTAATTAAGACCGTGATTCCCCATAAAGACCTCCCACATTAGACTGGCTGTTATGACCGCCTGGTTAAGCCGGTAGGGTCCGGGCAGTCTTACGTCATAACAGAGTCTAACCTCGTGTCTTTACTTTAATCACGTATTTAATTTGTGCCTAAGACCTCTCACATTAGACTGGCTGTTATGACCGCCTGGTTAAGCCGGTAGGGTCCGGGCAGTCTTACGTCATAACAGAGCCTAACCTCGTGTCTTAGTCGATTAATTACACCTAATTAATCACCCCCATATTGATTATCCCTAATTAATATCAATTTATTCATAACATGGGTAGACCTAACTCAATAGGTAAATTCCCATGGGGTAGACCTAACTCAATAGGTAAATTCCCACTTATGTTAATTAATTTTTTATGGTATGCTTAATCATACCCATTTCAACATACTTTTAATTAACATATTAATTAACCCCATCGTTCCCCACGTAAATCGTCATTATGACATAACATAATAAAGGGAAGATTTACCACACATAACATGGGTTTAGCATATAACTTTATCATGGGTTAAGAGGATGTCAACTTGCATATATGAGCATGTATTAACCCAACTATATTCAACCCAAACTTGCATATTATCAAACATGTGTCTTACATAACATGTTGCATATGAACTTACATATCATCAAACATGTGATTTGCATAACATGTTGCATATGAACTTACATATCATCATACATGTGATTTGCATAACATGTAGAACTTGCATTTTAGCATATACTTAACTTGCATAAGCACTCACATACTTGCATAAGCATTCATATACTTGCATAAGCTTGCATATCATGTTAAACTTGCATTTCAACATATACATAACTTGCATAAACATTCACATACTTGCATAGGCTTGCATATTATGTTAAACTTGCATTTCAACATATACATAACTTGCATAAACATTCACATACTTGCATAGGCTTGCATATTATGTTAAACTTGCATTTCAACATATACATAACTTGCATAAACATTCATATACTTGCATAAGATGTTAAACATGCATATAAGCATATACATGACTTGCATAAGTACTCACATACTTGCATAACATGTTTGCATAATGGATCCATATTCACTTAGTGTTTTGCATCATAAACATCATGAAACAACTTGCATAAAAATATCATGATTACATATTATGAAACTTGCATGACATAAGGCATATAACTTGCAAAACACATAATATTCACTACATCAAGCTTGCATAAATATATGGATCCACAAACATAGCCATACTTTATCACATCTTATCATAATCAATTCAATAATTGATTATTAAGGGGATAGAAGCTCACCAAAACAAGATTAGCAAGTTAAATGAAGCAAATCCCAATGATTAAGTAGAAGAAGATGTAGATTAGCTTGCAAACCCTCTTAGGATTTTTAGTGGAGGCTCTCCAATTTTCTAAGTGGTGGCATAATGGCCTTAGATCTATTTTTGGTAAGGATAAGGGGGGTATTAGGGTGTATATATAGATTAGTTAGATGTTTTAGGACCATAGGATATACCCTAGAACCAATCCTAGCCTTTAAAGCATGTCTTGGGGAAGAAGTCAAGTGTAGGAACCATTTAGGGCCCAAAAAAAAACAGCCCAAAACTCATCCCGGGCCTCAAAACATGAGCAGTTTTCGTTTATGATTTTTCGTGAAACTTTGACGGGCCATAACTTGGTCATACGGACTCCGATTTACGAAAACTCGGACTCTATTTCGCGTATTTTTCCGAGACGAACGCAATGGCACAGCCCGTTTCCCCTGATTCAGAAAATTTAATTTAATTCTGCTCTGATTTATGTTATAACAAGTTATTTAACATACGGGGTGTTACATTCTCCCCTACTTAAAGGATTTCGTCCCCGAAATCTCTAAGTCAAGAAGAACGTATCCTACCAACCAAACAACCATCTACTCAACCATCAAACACTGGCATCCATTGTCCTTAAAGTTTCTAATGTTGTATGAACATATGCAAAAAGTGTGTGTATATGTTCCCTATCTAATGCAAAATCAGGCGGTCTACTGATTCAGTTGACCTCCTTAATGCAAACCATGATAGTGCCATGCATCCAATATGTATGCGAAAGAACCCTATCGACACATACTATTTCTACATGCGTGCACAATCATTCACCGAATAAATGCATCATCCATATGATAGCACAACCATCATACATCCATTAATATAGCTACCTACACACATTTATATGCAATATGCAATATGAAGTGATTGAGCCGATCTAGTGCCTAAAGTGTGTGTATATGCATCCACGAGCAACCACTAGCAAACACTTGCATCCACTTGCATCCATCAATCATAACATGTCTCAAACACATGTTTCAACCATAGGTTTACCCTATCTAAAAGGTCAAAGGTGCTAACGAGAGGACATACTAAGGACAAGATAAGTACAAGATAGGCAATAAAGGAGAAGTTAAAGAACATACTCTCGAAAAGAAAAGGGTACAAAGAACGCATCTTCGCTTCCGTCTCCCAAGTAGCATTGCTCTCGTCATCTCCCCATTGCACTTTGACTAGCTGAACCTCTCTGTTTCTCAACTTCTTAATCTCTGACCCAAGGATGCGAGTAGGAGCTCGTCGAATCGTCGCATCACGCTCTACTTCCACTTCTCTAAGCAAGCTCGGCTCTACCACCTCTGCGGTCTCATGTAGGCACTTCCTCAAATGTGACACATGGAAAACATCATGTATACCACTAAGTCTGTCTGGCAACTCCACCCTATATGCCATCCGTCTAATTCTTTCCTTGACAGGAAACGGTCCTACAAACCTCGGTGCTAACTTCCCAGCGGATCCAAAGCGAACAACATTCCGTAATGGAGACACTTTGACAAAAACCATGTCCCCAACTTCAAACTCAAGATCAGTCCTCCTCTTATCTGCATAAGATTTCTATCTGTCTTGCGCTGCTTTCATCCTTCTTCGAATCAAATCAACCTTCTCTGAAGTCTCTCTAACCATATCGGGCCCTAGCAAGATCTTATCCGGAGATTCCCACCAACATGTAGGTGATCGACAAGGCCTTCCATAAAGAGCTTCAAAAGGTGCCATGCTAATACTAGACTGGAAGCTGTTGTTATATGCAAACTCCACCAAAGGAAGATGCTCTTCCCATGTACCTCCAAAATCCAAGATACAAAGCCTCAAAAGGTCTTCCAAAACACGGTTCACCCTCTCGGTCTGGCCGTCTGTCTGAGGATGATATGCGGTGCTCAAACACAACTGAGTCCCCACCGCCTCCTGTAAACTCTTCCAAAACTCACTAGTGAAGATAGGATCTCGATCACTCACTATGCTGGAAGGTACCCCATGCAATCGAACTATCTCTCGAACATAGACTGAAGCAAGCCATGGAGCAGTCCTCTTACTCTTTACGGGTATGAAATGGGCGCTCTTAGTAAGTCTATCAACCACGACCCAAATTCCTGTATTGCCCTTCCTCGATCTCGGTAAACCATCAACGAAGTCCATCGAGACACTATCCCACTTCCATATCGGAACTTCCAAAGGATGAAGCAACCCACCTGGCTTCTTTTGCTCTGCTTTTACTTGTTGGCACACCAAGCATCTAGCAACATACTCGGCCACATCTTTCTTCATACCGGCCCAAAAGAAAACTCGCCTCATGTCTTGGTACATCTTATCCCCACCGGGATGTATGGTCATCCTCGAACGATGTGCATCATCAAGTATAGCCTTCCTCAAATCTTCATCTTGCGGTACACAAAGTCTACCGTCTCTACGCAACCACCCCCTATCATCTAGGGTGTACCTATTCAAATGGCTGGACGACTCCCCCCTTATGAGCTTCTCTACCAACTCAACCAACTGTGGGTCGTCTCGCTGTGCCTCGCCAACTCGTCCCAAAAGAGTAGGTCTAACCTCTAAGGATGCTAGCAAACCGGGTACCAAGTCAATAGAAGGTCTGAAGTCAAACATCGAGATAAACTCCAAGCTTCTCCGTTCCACAAACAACGGACTCAAGGACAACCTTTTTCTGCTTAAGGCATCTGCCACCACGTTACCCTTGCCAGGGGTATATGCTATCTCGAAATCATAGGATGCTAAGAACTCCATCCACCTTTGCTGTCTCAAGTTCAAATCCTTCTGAGAAAACAAGTACTTCAAAGATTTGTGATCGGTGAACAACTCAAATCTCTCACCAAGAAGATAATGGCGCCAGATCTTGAGCGCAAAAACGATAGCGGCCAACTCTAGGTCATGGACAGGGTAATTTTTCTCATGCGCCCTCAACTGCCTCCCACCATAGGCTATTACCCTTCCCTCTTGCATCAAGACTGCGCCTAGTCCTGTCCCACAAGCATCAGTATAAACAACGAACGGCTTACTCCCATCTGGCAGCACTAAAACTGGAGCAGTGGTTAAAGCTCTCTTTAACCGTCGGAATGCATCCTCACAATCCACATCCCATGTGAAAACCTGATTCTTCTTTGTCAAGCGAGTTAATGGGGCTGATATCTTCGCGAAGTCCTTGATAAACTTCCTATAGTAGCCAGCCAACCCCAAGAAACTCCTCACCTCGGTAGCATTCTTCGGAGCCTTCCAATCTTGGATAGATACTACCTTTGCAGGATCCACAGCTATCCCTTCCTTAGAGACCACGTGCCCTAGGAATCGCACTTCCTTCCTCCAAAAGTGACATTTAGAAAACTTAGCCTTCAGGCTATGCGCTCGAAGAGTCTCCAACACTTCCCTAAGATGTAGGGCATGCTCTTCCTCACTCTTGGAGAAGACCAAGATGTCATCCACAAAGACCACCACTAACTTGTTAAGATACTCCCTGAACACCCTACTCATCAGATCAACGAAATATGCAGGGGCGTTCGTCAAACCAAATGGCATCACAAGCCACTCATAAAAACCATCCGGAGTCCTGAAGGCAGTCTTCTCTACACTATCCTCAGCCATTCTCAACTGATGAAACCCCGTGGCTAAGTCCAACTGCGAAAACACTGAAGCGCCAACTAACTGATCGAAGAGATCATCAATCCTCGGCAATGGGTGTTTATTCTTCTTTGTGAGCTTGTTGAGTTCTCTATAGTCAACACAAAGTCTGAGGGACCCATCTGCCTTTGTAGCAAAAACCACCGGAGCACCCCACTCCGATATACTTCGTCTTATGAACCCCTTCTCAAGCAACTCCCCTACTTGCTTATTGAGTTCCCTCCTTTCACGAGGAGCCATGTGGCGCACTGGCAAAGATACTGGTTTAGCATTGTCCACAAGATAGATTCGGAAGTCAATCTCCCGCTTCGGAGGTAAGCCCTTCACCTCCTCAAACACATCCGGATATTCCCGGACCACTCTGACAGATTGCAGACTCTCGACCGAAGCATCGAGCGATTCAAGATAACTTAGCATAACAGACTCCATGGGATTACAAGAGATCTCGAGAGTGTTACCCAAGCGGGTCATCAGCCTAACAACTCTCCTTTCACAATCAAGAACGGCACCATTACTGGATAACCAGTCCATGCCCAAAATCAACCCATAGCCCGTGAAGCCCAAAACAAAAGCATCACATCTAAACTCAACGCTAAGTATAGAAATCTTCAAACCCAAACACATCATGGACAAATAAGTGGAGCCTCCAATTGGGTTTGAAACAACCAAGGGATCATCTACTAGACTGGTGTCTAAGTGCAGTGACTCAACTAAAGATGATGAGATAAACGAATGAGATGCGCCAGAGTCAAACAAAGTACGGACAGGATGATCTAACAGATAAACTAGACTTTCAACAGAAATAGTTCTACCTCTTTCCTGAAGTGGTGGAACCGCGAGAGCCTGAACTTGCCCCCTTGCCTGACCCGGTGCCATAAGAGCTTGCACCTGTCCTCCTGAGGTAGATCCCGTCCTCTACCCCTTCTTAGGACAGTCCTTCACCAGATGCCCTGCTTCGCCACAGTGGAAGTAGCCAGTCTTCTTCTTCTTGCGACAATCCTTGCTTAGGTGGCCTGGTGTCCCACAATTGAAGCACTTCTTCTTCTTCCCCTTGCCACCATTGCCTTTCCCATTCTTGTTTTGCTGTTGCTGTTGAGGTCTCTTCTGATCTCCTTTCTTCTCGGGTGCTTTACTAGTATTGGGACCCTTCTCTTCCTCATACATAAGTGCCATGTCAACTAGCTTCTCAAAGGTAGCCCCCATAGGAATGTGAGTCATAGCCAATCCATGCATCGGTTCGTTCAAGCCCCTAACGAACCTCAAAGCTTTCTTCTCCGGGGTATTCACCATATCTATGCCAAACCTTGCCAACTGATTGAACTTGTTGACATACTCCTTCACTGATAAGTTCCCTTGCTTCAAGTTCAAGAACCTTTCCATATACAGATTTTCTTCTGCCCTTGAGAGAAACTTTGCCACAAACCTCTGTCTGAAATCCGCCCAAGAATCAACAAGGCGCTCTCCATTAGTGACCTCCCACCAGAACGAGGCCTCTCCCTTCATTAACCAAGCAGCTAACTTAACTTTCTTTGCTTCTTCCATCTCAAAGATGTCTATCAACTCTTCCACCTCCTTAAGCCAATCCCTAGCTTCCACAAAAGTCTCTGATCCTAGAAAAGGTTTCCCTCCCATAGTCTTGAATTCCTTACAAGTCTTAGCAAAAGTAACCACACGAGGAGGATGAGGAGGAAGATCGGGTATAACTGGTGGTGGAGGAACATTAGCTGGCCCTGCAGCGGCGGCCCTAGCCTCCATCAATCTCCTATACCATGCTGGTATTGCTACACCCTCCGGAAAGTTAAGATCTTCAGCCATGCTGAAACGAAAAAAGGAAAGATTCAAACGGAGAATTCGAAAGATAGAGATATGGCTATCTGGGATTATGCTTTTCTTTCAAAATCTTTACTCTTAAAAGACATGTTTTTGAAAATACTTTCTTCTAAAATATTCTTAGAAAATAGATTTTCTTAAAAAATTTATCTGTTCTGGTAACCTTAAGCTCTGATACCACGTGTAACACCCCACACCCGCTATAGTCACTCACTAAGGGAATGCCATAGCATCGGTGGAGTATTTTTAGTGAGTATAGAACAGTAAAATTACAACAAGACAGATATAATGTAATACTTGAAAATTTAAAACATCATCTCATAGCAGCGGAAAGTAAAACATGTTTGGTTACATCATAAAACCATAACAAGAGTCAAGTACAAAATATCCATCCTGAATAAAATAAGTACATAATCCCACTACTCATAACAAATAGCCATAACAGAAAAGATAAGATAAGCTGAGCTCTACATCTACGGTCCAAGCTCCAAGAGATAGATAAAGCAAACTGATCAAAGCCCACTAGCACTAGGCCCAACCTGAGGACCTGAAGGAAAAAGATAAAAACAACGGGGGTCAGACATAAGCCTGAGTGAACCCTATCTCCTTAATAATACAATTATTAAAGTAATTAGGGTATGATATGAACTCGGTATGGTATCTTTGGGGATAATGACTACACTAAGTTGCCCACGAACACAGGACGAACTAAGATAACCGTAAAGACGCATCTACCCACCCAAGGATAATTACTAACTGCACCACACCAGTCACTCCTACTCAAAGGTTGATCCCACCCAAGGATATCAAAGATAGATATAACCAGTAGTTTCCTGTACCCTAGTTGACTACATAGGTGCCGTTTGCCCCTATCTCTACTAGGTGTACCCCACTACCCCAAGCGATCGGCTCCCTAACGTAGGTATCCGTGCTGGGCCCACAGTGGGGTGTATCATTCCCCAAAGTGGCAACCCAAAAGCAACACCGGTGCACGGGTTATACCTACACGATGCAACAACGTCTTACCTCCCAGTCCCGGGCCCACACACGCATATGAAACCCGATGGGCCTGCGTTGCCACCGCTAACCCCGTTTTGGCCACTTATAGACAAGCCCAGTATGCGTGTCCCGTCCTCGGCTTGGGCCGAGCTACAAAGATACATATGGGATACTGGTTGTAATGGGCCCTCCACAAGCTACCCACCAGAGCTTGTTATTAATCTAGTGTTCCCCACTTAACCCTTTAATCATGTTTAATTACATGTTTCACTTGGTTAAGTATTCTAATCGTATTTCTATTGCCACCCAAGGCAACCCACTAGATTCCTCATGCCACCCAAGGCACCCACTTAACCCCTCATGTCCCACTACATGCTAATATGGTTAAGTGTTTCTTAATTAATTAAGACCGTGATTCCCCATAAAGACCTCCCACATTAGACTGGCTGTTATGACCGCCTGGTTAAGCCGGTAGGGTCCGGGCAGTCTTACGTCATAACAGAGTCTAACCTCGTGTCTTTACTTTAATCACGTATTTAATTTGTGCCTAAGACCTCTCACATTAGACTGGCTGTTATGACCGCCTGGTTAAGCCGGTAGGGTCCGGGCAGTCTTACGTCATAACAGAGCCTAACCTCGTGTCTTAGTCGATTAATTACACCTAATTAATCACCCCCATATTAATTATCCCTAATTAATATCAATTTATTCATAACATGGGTAGACCTAACTCAATAGGTAAATTCCCATGGGGTAGACCTAACTCAATAGGTAAATTCCCACTTATGTTAATTAATTTTTTATGGTATGCTTAATCATACCCATTTCAACATACTTTTAATTAACATATTAATTAACCCCATCGTTCCCCACGTAAATCGTCATTATGACATAACATAATAAAGGGAAGATTTACCACACATAACATGGGTTTAGCATATAACTTTATCATGGGTTAAGAGGATGTCAACTTGCATATATGAGCATGTATTAACCCAACTATATTCAACCCAAACTTGCATATTATCAAACATGTGTCTTACATAACATGTTGCATATGAACTTACATATCATCAAACATGTGATTTGCATAACATGTTGCATATGAACTTACATATCATCATACATGTGATTTGCATAACATGTAGAACTTGCATTTTAGCATATACTTAACTTGCATAAGCACTCACATACTTGCATAAGCATTCATATACTTGCATAAGCTTGCATATCATGTTAAACTTGCATTTCAACATATACATAACTTGCATAAACATTCACATACTTGCATAGGCTTGCATATTATGTTAAACTTGCATTTCAACATATACATAACTTGCATAAACATTCACATACTTGCATAGGCTTGCATATTATGTTAAACTTGCATTTCAACATATACATAACTTGCATAAACATTCACATACTTGCATAGGCTTGCATATTATGTTAAACTTGCATTTCAACATATACATAACTTGCATAAACATTCATATACTTGCATAAGATGTTAAACATGCATATAAGCATATACATGACTTGCATAAGTACTCACATACTTGCATAACATGTTTGCATAATGGATCCATATTCACTTAGTGTTTTGCATCATAAACATCATGAAACAACTTGCATAAAAATATCATGATTACATATTATGAAACTTGCATGACATAAGGCATATAACTTGCAAAACACATAATATTCACTACATCAAGCTTGCATAAATATATGGATCCACAAACATAGCCATACTTTATCACATCTTATCATAATCAATTCAATAATTGATTATTAAGGGGATAGAAGCTCACCAAAACAAGATTAGCAAGTTAAATGAAGCAAATCCCAATGATTAAGTAGAAGAAGATGTAGATTAGCTTGCAAACCCTCTTAGGATTTTTAGTGGAGGCTCTCCAATTTTCTAAGTGGTGGCATAATGGCCTTAGATCTATTTTTGGTAAGGATAAGGGGGGTATTAGGGTGTATATATAGATTAGTTAGATGTTTTAGGACCATAGGATATACCCTAGAACCAATCCTAGCCTTTAAAGCATGTCTTGGGGAAGAAGTCAAGTGTAGGAACCATTTAGGGCCCAAAAAAAAACAGCCCAAAACTCATCCCGGGCCTCAAAACATGAGCAGTTTTCGTTTTTGATTTTTTGTGAAACTTTGACGGGCCATAACTTGGTCATACGGACTCCGATTTACGAAAACTCGGACTCTATTTCGCGTATTTTTCCGAGACGAACGCAATGGCACAGCCCGTTTCCCCTGATTCAGAATATTAAATTTAATTCTGCTCTGATTTATGTTATAACAAGTTATTTAACATACGGGGTGTTACATTGTTTTACTCACTTATGGATTCCATATGTATTATAAGAGAACGTGCTAACATATATGTTAGGAAACAATATCACCTGGTAGCATTATGTCTGATAAAGAGATCTCTAGCCAATCAAAGTCTTGTGATTCTCGCACCTCTCAAAAGAAGAAGCCGTTTATTTTGAAGGAGTCCCTCATTGTTTTTCAAGATGAAGTGAACATTATTCTTAGTAGCTTTGGAATGTCTGACATGGATGATATTCCTGCCACTAATCGGGAAAACATCTGGAACCCTCCAAAAGGATACTTTGCATATTCTGCCATTCACATCTGGCATGGAGGACTCTTTCTCTTCCCAACTTTTATTTCTTGGCTTTTACGGGACTTAGGGGTCGCCTCTATTCACTCTTGCCGAATACCTACACTTTGCTCTTATGCCTCAAATCTTTGGCACTTGAATCAGGCCAGGCTTACCTTATTCCCAACCTTATTCAACATTTGGTACGATTCTCGAAAGGAGCAGACTCGCCCATTTTGCGCGTCAATCCTTTAAGGAAGATTATTAATGATAATATTAACAAGACTAAACCATGGGAGAATCAATTTTTTTCATCAGGGGCCCTGTTGGCATTTCAGGCAAATTTATGGACATTGGTGATTTTTCTTGTTTTCCATGAGTAATCATACTTTTCCTATGCTCTGCACTCTGTGCAGTTAAAGCGCTCAGCGGATCCAATGCGGTAGAGGCTCAAAAAGTTGTAGCGGAGATAAAACAAGGAAATAGCCGGATATAGCTGAGGAGACTAACATAACATAAAAAAATTATATTTAATGCTTTTATAAATATATAAATGATAAATAAATGAAAATTTAACATTCAACTTAATTATAATTAGAACATTCTTAATTTTAAATAAAAGCATAAGCAAATATATGTAAATAAGTGTTAACTTTACTTAGCTTGACTAAATTTAATAGAATATTATAATATTTTATATTCTGAAAAATAAATGTTAAAATTTATATTTAAAAAACAATTTTATAGTGCATAAATGTCATTTTTAATTCATTTCTCTTATAAAAGATATAACGGAATATAGCTGAAATAATGAGATATATCGGGAATATCGGAATATAGTGGGGATTAAAGCAAAAAGGCTATTTTAGAAGATATTTGGAAATAGCGTAGTGTTAGAAACATGGTACACGATATAACGGGGATATGGAGGGGTAATAGCGGGGTATAAACTGCATAGATTGCAGTACAAGAAAAGGTATTAATGATAACAATGCATAAAGGAGTTTGGAACAATGGCGCAATCTATGTTATTATCGTGTTCTCTATCCACCTCGTAATTACCATGTACACGCTATTATCAAGCTCTACAAAAAAACTAAAATAAAAATAGAAAGATTAAGTGGGAAGACATTTCGTTTCGACCAAATCTATTCACACCCCACATTTTTCCTTTCACTCTCCATTGTTTAAACAAAAATATTTCACCCCACTTTTTGTTTTTCACACCCCAAAAGTTATCGGAACTACCATTCAATTTGTATGTTCACAAACATATAGCTATACGTTAAAAATGAAAAGAAATAAAAGATAGATCCAGAAACAACAAAGTAGTAATTCATATTTATTTATTTTTATTCATTTCGCTATCTAAAAAAGTTACATTTCAAAAGTCTACTATATTTCTTCAAGTCAAGATTGTAGGCTATAGAAGGCGCTTGATAATAACGACCTCATTCCAATTCTCTCCAAATTTTCAGACGAGAAAAGATCTCAACTTTGATTTAGATCAAAGATCGGAGATTCCTCCAGATCTAAGTTCGTCTAAGCAACACGCAACTCGTTTGTTCTCCTCAAACCATGGTAAATTCATAGTCCAGATCTGGATTCTAAGACAAAATTTCTGGATTTTCTTTCGAAGTCCCAGGTAAGCGAATCTAGGGTTAGGTAAATCCTAGTTAGAAGCTGTAATGGAGAATAATTTGCATCCTGAAGCTATTCAACTTACTTAATATAAGCCTTTAAGCAAAGATAACGCTAAATTTGTAGTAATCAGTGAAGAAATAGTTAGTAAAGTGAGAGAAAAATGGATGAATTTGATTGTTTTTAATGTTCATGGTAACAAACCGTATTATAATTACTTGAAGGAATATATTGATAGAAATGGAATTTGAAGGGTAATTATAGACTATTTGCTAGAGAAAACGGAATTTTTATTATCAAGTGCGAATTAGTGGAAGACTGTGATAAAATTTTATCTTCTGGACCATACTTTTATAATAAAAAAATGTTTTTATGAGAAAGTTAGAACCTGGAATGAAATTAACAAGGGAGCTCCTTAATACAATTCCTATTTGGATTAGATTACAGAATCTAGACTTGTATTTCTAGTCTGTAGAATCTATTAGTAGGATAGCTTCAATTTTAGGTCTCCCCATAAGGCTAGATTGTTATGTAATGACGGTCAGAACAAAGCCCCCTCCTTCCAACATAGGGCGCACGCGTATGAGTTGGCATACAACTCCCATATAAAAAAAGGAATCCCTGATGTTACATGCCTACCAGCTCATATTTGTACACAATTCCTTCAATATATTCTGTAATGTGGGACTATTGTATCCAAACCATCATTCCTCCTTAAGAATATGTGAGGCAATCCTAACAGTCTCCCCCTTGACTCGCATCCTACGAGTATCTTTTGAGAGCACTGCCTTGCCTGCATGGCCCAGTCCGAACCTCCGGCTATGAGACCACTGTTATGTAATGACGGTCAGAACAAAGCCCCCTTCCTTGCAAGCATATGAGCTGGCACACAAATCCCATATAACAAAAGGAATCCCTGATGTTATGTGCCTACCATTTCATATTTGTACACAATTCCTTCAATATATTCCGTGATGTGGGACTATTTTTTCCAAACCATCATTCCTCCTTAGGAACATGCGAGGTAATCCTAACATAGATAGTGTTACTTGAGGGAATATATCGTATTTCTTATGCTAAAGTCTTGGTTGAAGTTAATATTAACTTTAAAATTCCTGATATGGTTCCAATTCAGTATTTTAATGGGGATGTAGTTTGGAAAAAGGTTCAATATGAATAGCCACCAACTACATGTCCTAACTGTAGAGTGTTTGGGAATGCTAATGCATTTTGTAAATCAAATAATGTCTGGATTCCTAAAAATAATTCAAAAAAGGTACCGTAATGGATTTAGATAAAGCTTTAGATAGTCATGATAAGCATTCAAATGTTGCTGTTAGTGCTCATACCTTAGATCAGAATAACAATACTACAGTTAGGGATAATGAGAATCATGGTGAGCAGTTAGGATCATTAGTGACACCTGAAATGAATAGTTTTCCAAAGGATGATGTGGTTGTATGTCAAGATAGTATGATTGAGAATTCTTATATCTTGAATGGACCTGTAGTTTCTAATGTCATCAAGAAGAATATTAAAGATCAAGAAAATTTGGTTTATGATTATATCGAGAATTTTGTGTTTAGTAAAGAAGATGATGATATAGCAGAAATGGAGGATTGTAATAGGTCGCTTGTAAGAGATGAAGTTGGCAATAAGGAAATATTAATGGAAGAATCAGAAGTTCTTCCAGTAGCATTAAGAGGAAGAGATCCAATTTCAAGGAAAGTAAATTAAAAAGAGGAAATGAGATTATGAATAGTGAGCCTTTGGTGGAGACTAACCCTGAATGGGTTAAATTAGTCTCGCAATTTCAAACCAGGTCAACGTCTAAGAAGGTTAAGGAAGTTGATAGCTCCTATAGTGGTGTTATAAGTGGAGGAATTTCAAAAAAAAATAAAAAATGATTTACTTTTCGATTTCTCTAGTTGTTGGCTTGCTGTTCTTTCTGTTTAGCCTTATGGTTTGAGATTTTGTTTCTAGTTCCTGGCTTTGGACTGTGCTTGGGGATTGGCTTGGGAGTTTGGCTTTGCTGTTTGCTGGGAATGTGTTTACTCACTAGTAGTAGTAGTTATCGAAGCTTGGTTTTGGTTTGATGTTATTATAGCTTGGTTCGGATTACAGTCTTTGTCTTCCTGGGTTTTTTGCTAGATGGGATGTATTTTCTATTTTGTAGTCTTAGCTTGCTTATTGTAATGTTCTGTCTTAGAAATGCTTGGCATTTTTTTTTGTACAGTATTTCTTGCGTTAAAAGGTTTTATTTTGCCAAGCTTTTCTTTCATGTACTCTTTTCTTTGTAAATAAAGTACCCTGTTGTTCTAAAAAAAAAAATTCTACTTCAATTTAAAAATAATAGAAATGTATATTACATTAAAAATCATAAAATCGAACAACGTTAAGAAAAAAGACATAAAAGTTGAAAAAAAGTAAATTTAAAGTAAAACACCATTTTCTTGAAAAAAAACATTATTTATTATAATTAAAGTAACATAATGGAAAAGTGAAAGACAAAAATAGAGGTTTTAATAGAATGGAAAATTCTATTTGGACCCAAGTATTTACTGAATAGGCCCCTTTTTAATAACTAAATTCAAGGATGAAACTGCCTTTTTTAGTTATATTTTTTTTAAATGTCCAGTCTAACTCGTAGGGACTCCACGTGGTTTGTAAGAAAACCACGTAGGAGCACTGCATGGTACGTTAAACAACCACGTAGGGACGTAGGGCTCCTACGTGGTTTTTTAGCATATCATGCAGTGCTACTACGTGGTTTTCTTACAAACCACGTTGAGTCCCTACGACAAAGGGTATTTTCGTTTTTTTTTTAATTTCACGGGGTTACTAAGTAAAATGAGGGGTTTGCTCATTTTTGCTAGATTGCAGGGGCTAGTCAGCAAATTGTGGTGTTCAATTAGAATTTGCGTTTCATTTTCCCCTCTTTTTAATTATTTGCCAGCCTCGTTTTCTTCCACTTTCCCCCAATTCATTTTTCTCCTTCTTCATCGATTGGACCTCCACGTCATCGCAACCGATGTCGACAAGGAAACTCTAACTTCCTTTCTTAGCTTTGCTCTGAAAACCCTAAGTCAGGTATGCTATATTACCGTTCCTTGTTGCGCGTGATTTAATCAACTTTGTTGGATTTGTTCTGAAAATGCTATTTTCCACCTCCGAGAACCTAGATTTAATTCTTTATTGCACCATGAAAAGATTTAATCTGGTTTGTCCTTGTGCTCTTATGTTTTATATCTCTTTTTTAAATATATGTTGTTTTGTTGTTTGTGTTGTTTAGATTTGATAAGTTACTTCAGTTGTGGGGAATTGTAGTGATGTTTACCTATACGAGGTAACTAAATCTCAGTAATGTTTGAGTGTTGAAAACTCATGTAGTCATGCTAAAGGTTATACCTTAATATGATGCATGTACCTGGTGCTTATATTAGATGATGAATGAGACATAATTTAACTATAAATTCACAATCTTATCTCAGTTTGGAGCTTACGGTTTCCCAACTCTTTCTGTTAAATTGTACCTTGCGGATGTGGTATCATGGCTCATGAAAAATTAGCTCTCTCATTTCCTTTTATAGCGATGTCACATGTATATTACATAGGCTACTTAGAAGACCAAACTATTAATTTGTACAATAGAAATTACTGAATTAGAAACATGAATTTGCGTACATTATGGTTTTCATTCATAGTCAAGCAGTAGCATGATTTCTATTATTGTGTTGGATTGGCATGTAATGTCTAAATTTGACTATTGTAGTTGGTGCTAGATGTTAAAATTTATTACCAACCATATAATTAATTATATTGTTTACATCATGAATACATGTAGGTATATTTGAAACTAATTAAGCATAAAGAATTAGTTGGGAACGCCACTATAATAACTAAACGCACAAGGTTGTAGTGAATATTTTCTGGAGAATGATCTTTACCTCATCTATCCTCAAATTTATTTTTAATTTTTTGTACTTTATTGAATGGCTGAGAGATGATTGGAGAATTTACTTTCGAATGTTGGGGAAAGAAATTGTTAGTTCTATTAGACATGATATTATATGTTATGAATGTTTTCTTAAATTTGATTTATTGTACAACATGCAGAAGGTCACAATAACTTTTACAGTTGTTTAATTGCAATAGTTGTAATTTATAATTCCGATGTAGAGTTTGTTTCCTCATTACTTATACATACTAAAATAATAATATGTCAAGTAAATTTCATGACCTAGTCATTAAGTCAGCTGTTCTGGATCCGACATCTATCAACAAAGTAGCTGATACATCAAGCCTCCCATTATTTTCAAAGCTGCGCAATGACTAAGAACATAACTATATGAATTTGATAATATAAATAATTGCTTACTTACAAGACTAAGAGGCAAAGTCATAAGTGTAGCTAGCTAGTATTTTGTATCTTTTTCCATTCAAAATATATTTAAAAAATGTAAAAATATAGATTTGCCAATTTTGAATATTGAATAACCGTATTGAAATTCTGGTAATTTGTATATTTGAGATATGCTGGTCTATATACATGTGTCCTTTGTTGCATATGTAGAGGTAGTATGAAGTTAGTACATTTTATTGCTCAAGTAAAGATGTTTATATTGTTGGGAATTTTGTGGTTTGAGACGCTTTTGGAGGAGTAGAATCTGCCGTACTTCTGACTTCAAGGATTTGCGGAGCAAATTCTTTTAGACAATAGTTCAACCCACCAGGTACAAACGGGTTAACGAACTATTGACTTCAGGATTCAATGAAGCCTTGAAACAGCGTTATCGGATTCAAAATTTGCACGATTTTGATCCGACCAAGAACACTCTGAATATATGTTTCCGATGATGCAATGTAGATTATGGAATAGAAGAGGAAGTAGAAGATGGCGATTCTGCAACAGTTTCGGAATTGAAACACTATATAAGTGTTTCAGACAGAACTGTTTTGTAACAGTTTAATGGTGTTGCAGAATCGATGAGGAAGAAGTAATGATTCGGTGATTTCGAAACAGTTTTCTGGCGTTGTATATATAGGTGTTGAGAGGAGGTATCCAAGCATTGCGACCATTTAATTGCAACGGTCATCTCTGTTCGATTCTGAACGTACGCATCCTTTCAGGTTTGCAACGCTTCTGAAGCGTCGCAGCCGCTTTAGAACGAAACCGGTCGACCGCCAAAACTCAACCAGTCGACCGTTTTATTCTCTGGTTGAAAAACGGTCGACCGGTGATATTTTGGCCTGTCGACTGGTTTGTTTCCCCGGCCTATTGGACCACAAGACCCCAAGAGCCCCAAGGCCCAAGGCCCATCTTTTGACATTTCAAAGATTATTATTTATGCCAAGTTCATGCTCAAGGCCCATTGCCTTATTCCTCTTTCTCTTCTTTCTTTTGATATCATGTATCAAGCTTTTACCTATATAGAGACAAACTCCTTTATATTCTACAATGTGGGACAAAACATATTTGCCTATTCCTTCTTCATTTCATTCTTCCTTCTCTTCACAAATAAAATACCCAAACCCAAAACATGTTTTTTTGAAAATTTACAACAATCTCCCCCAATTTTCAAAATAAAGAAATAAATAAAGTGGACAGCTGAATCACTAGTGTGATTTCCTACATACCCAAGTGGGATCAAGCCTATGTAGTTCTAAGATCAAGATTTGCATCATCGTGGAAACAACACATAAATAAAAGTATCTTTTGGATTTGAACTTTTACTTAGTGTAAACCATTCAAAATTCTATCGAGATTCTATGGTGAACAAATCTTGAACCAAGTATCCCTTAACGATAAAACCAGAACAATCACACATGTTGTATTCCTTAGTTAGAGTGTTCTGTATTGCTCAGCACGTTAATGGCCATGTGCTTAAATCCTGGTTCATGAGTCTACTTCGAAAGCGGTCTTACTTTCCTAGGAAACGGCCTGATTTCCATACTCATATAGGTAAGTCACTTAAAGTGTTTCTGCGAGACACCTTTTAGGGTTTCAGACTTATTAAGGATATTAATCCATCCTTAGTTCATGCAGAATCCAACACTAAACATTATGGGATTATTGATTTAGTGTTCCATAATCATTTCCTTAACTTGTTGGTACCCATTGAACTTTGTCTATCTTTTTCAAAACACAAGTTGGGTTTCTGTTAAGGATGATCAATCTTCATTCACAGACCTTAGTCCCATTTCTTTTGACTTTATAGAAACCATAGCCTTTGGAAGACTCTTCGTAAGTGGGTCAGCCAAGTTTTTCTTTATTTCTATGTAGTCAACAGTTATAACTCCACTTTTGAGTAACTGTCTCACCATTTGATGTCTTAGACTCACATGTCTAGACTTTCCATTATATGTTTTATTAGAAACATTATATATCGTTGCTTGATTATCGCAATTAATCAAGACTGCTGGAGATGGCTTCTTCCATAATGGGATTTCTACTAACAAATTTCTAAGCCATTCCGCTTCCTTACATGCGTCTGCTAATGCAATTAATTCTGATAACATAGTTGAATCAGATATACAGGTCTGCTTCTTGGAAGCCCAAGACACAGCAGCGCCTCCTAATGTAAATATCCATCCAGTCGTAGACTTGGATTTCGATTCTACATTGTTCCAGGTTGCATCACTATATCCTTCTATTACAGCAGGATATCCTTTATAAGATAAACCATAGTTGATGGTTCCCTTCAAATAAGCTAAGACTCTGGAAATGGCTTTCCAGTGTTCGAAACCTGGATTACTCGTAAATCGACACAATACACTTATAGCATGTGCGATATCTGGTCTAGTGCAATGCATAGCATACATAAGACTCCCAATAATACTGGAATATTCCAATTGAGAAATGGTACGTCCAGTGTTCTTTTCTAATTTTATACTTGGATCTAAAGGAGTTGGTGCTGGTTTGTCATCATAATGATTATACTTCTTTAGGAACTTCTCAATGTAATGAGATTGAGTTAATAATAACTCCCCCGTTTTCCTAATGATTTTAATTCCTAGAATTACATCAGCCTCTCCCAGATCTTTCATATCAAATTTAGAAGATAGAAACTTCTTAGTTTCATTTACACAGGATATGTTGGAACCAAATATCAGCATGTCATCAACGTATAAACATATTATAACATAATCGTTGTTATCCGATTTGCTATAGATACATTTATCTGCATCATTAACAATGAATCCAAATGACAGTGCAACTTTATCAAACTTCTCATGCCATTGCATGGGAGCTTGCTTCAGGCCATAAAGAGATTTAACTAATTTACAAACTTTCTTTTCTTGGCCTGGGGTTATGAAACCTTCAGGTTGTTCCATGTATATCTCTTCTTCTAAATCTCCATTTAGAAAAGCTGTCTTTACATCCATTTGATGTATGACCAAGTTATGAATTGATGCAAGTGCTATTAAACAACGTATCGAAGATATGCGAGCTACCGGAGCATATGTATCAAAATAATCTACTCCTTGTCTTTGTTTATATCCCTTAGCAACTAATCTAGCTTTAAACTTATCAATGGATCCATTTGTATTCAATTTTTTCTTGAATATCCATTTACATCCTATAGGTTTAGCACCAGGAGGTAAATCGCTTAATACCCAAGTTTGGTTTAACATTATGGAATTCATTTCGTCATTGATAGCTTCTTTCCAGAAATTAGAATCTCTAGAACTCATAGCCTCAGAATAAGTTTTGGGATCATCATCGACGTTCATTACATATCTTGTCACATTAAGGACTTCGTCCTTATTGCCTTCTACGAGATATGTTATGAAGTCAGGACCATAGTCCTTCTCTATTCTCGCTCTTTTACTTCTTCTGTATTCAGTACTATCATCTGGTACTGAAACTTCCTTGCTGTTTTGAGCAGGAGCATATTCATCATCATTTGTATCATTAGTCTCAGTTGGTTCTGGACTAGATGATCTCAATGGATTCTCAATAGTTTGATTTTCAAAAAATTCTACATCTACAGATTCTATGACTTCTAAGGTATCAAGAATCATAAATCTATAAGTTATACTATTAAGAGAATATCCAATGAAAACACATTTAAAAGCCCTATTACCTAACTTTGGTCGTTTAGGGTCTGGTTTCTAACATATGCTAAGCAACCCCAAACTTTAAGTCTAGTAAGATTAGGTTTTCTATTGAACCATAATTCATAAGGAGAAATATTATTTTTCTTAAGTGGTACTCTATTTAAAATGTAACATGCAGATAACATAGCATCACCCCATAGGTTATAAGGCAAATTAGAACTTATGAGCATGGCATTAACCATTTCTACTAAAGTTCTATTTTTTCTCTCAGCAACACCATTTTGTTGTGGTGTATAAGGGGCGGTACATTGGTGAATGATACCATTTTGTTTGCAAAACAAAGTAAACTCATTTGAAAAATATTCACCACCACGATCTGAATGTAACACTTTAATTTTAATTCCTAATTGTGTTTCGATTTCTGCTTTGTAAATTTTGAATTTATCAAAGACTTCATCTTTTGATTTCATTAGATATACATAAGCATATCTAGAATAATCATCAATAAACGTTATATAGTATTGGTTACCACCATAGGTGATATGACTTTTCAAGTCACCCACATCACCATATACCAAATCAAGCAAACCAGTTTTCCTTTCAACGGATTTAAAGGATTTTCGATGTATTTTTGCTTGAACACATATCTCACATTTAGAAATGGATTCGAAATCACAATCAGAAATTAATCCTAATTTATGCATATTTCTAAGTGACTTATAATTAACATGTCCTAATCTACTATGCCATAAATTAACAGAGTCAACAATATAATCAGAAGATTTCTTTATTAGATTCAACTTAATCATGCCATTACAAGAATATCCCTGTCCAATAAATTTGCTGTTCTTGGACAACACTAACTTATCAGACTCATACACCATCTTGAATCCTCCTTTGTTAAGAAGGTATCCAGAAATCAAATTCTTACACATATCAGGTACATAAAATACATTGACTAAAGTAAGAACTTTCCCAGAGGTGAATGTCAATTCAATAGTGCCTTTTCCCAGAACTTTGCTTGCAACTTTGTTTGCGCTAGTTACTTCGCTGGATTCTCCGTTATTCTCATCGTAAGTCTTGAACAGATTACGGTCTTTGCAAATATGAATAGTTGCTCCAGTATCGAGCCACCAGTCATTGTCAATGCCACTAACGGAGTTCGCCTCTTGTACGACAGCCACAAGCTTTTCTTCGACCACATTCGCTTTTTGTTGTTTCTTCCGAAGACGACAGTCTCGGGCATAGTGGCCGGGTTTGTGACAATAGTAACAGTCACCCTTCTTCTTATTCTTGGAATTGGTACCTTTCTTTTTGAACTGTGTCTCATTCTTAGGCTTCAACTTATCGTTAATTTCAACATTATTAGCCTTAGACTGAGACTCAGTTTGCAGATTATCATCTAGTTCGCGTTTACGAGAATCCTCTTTAATACGAAGATGACGCTGTAAACCGTCTAAATCATAATCGGTTTCCGCATGTTTTAATTTTTTTCTTATAATCATTCCAAGAATTCGGGAGTCTCGAAATAATAACTCCAACAACAAATGATTCAGGGAGATCAATTCCGGCATCCTTAAGTTGATTTACTAACAGTAGTATTTCACTAACTTGTCCAATTATGGACTTGTTAGTGACCATTTTGAAATCCATAAAATTGCATATAAGAAATTTCTTATTACTTGCCTCAGAGATGCGATATTTGCTTTCTAGCGCAGTCCAGAGTGCCTTCGCTGTGTCCAAGGTCCTGTGAGCATTGTATATCGGAGTAGACAGTGCATTCAGTATGTGGCCTCTGCATAGAAAATCTTCCTCTTTTTGCTTTGCCCTTTTTGCTTTTAATTCTGCACTATCCTTATCGGTTTCCTCCGGTATTTTCTCCAATCCGTCTTCGAGAATATGAAATAATTTAACCGTGATCAGAAAGAATTTCATAGTCTCCTGCCAACGAGTGAAGTTCTCTCCATCAAATCGCTCCAACTTCGTCAAATGCTGATTCATTACTTGCAAAGCGCACAAACTATCCATGGTTGAAGTTATTGTCTGAAAATCTGTTGGGAATTTTGTGGTTTGAGACGCTTTTGGAGGAGTAGAATCTGCCGTACTTCTGACTTCAAGGATTTGCAGAGCAAATTCTTTCAGACAATAGTTCAACCCACCAGGTACAAACGGGTTAACGAACTATTGACTTCAGGATTCAATGAAGCCTTGAAACAGCGTTATCGGATTCAAAATTTGTACGATTTTGATCCGACCAAGAACACTCTGAATATATGTTTCCGATGATGCAATGTAGATTATGGAATAGAAGAGGAAGTAGAAGATGGCGATTCTGCAACAGTTTCGGAATTGAAACACTATATAAGTGTTTCAGACAGAACTGTTTTGTAACAGTTTAATGGTGTTGCAGAATCGATGAGGAAGAAGTAATGATTCGGTGATTTCGAAACAGTTTTCTGGCGTTGTATATATAGGTGTTGAGAGGAGGTATCCAAGCGTTGCGACCATTTAATTGCAACGGTCATCTCTGTTCGATTCTGAACGTACGCATCCTTTCAGGTTTGCAACGCTTCTGAAGCGTCGCGGCCGCTTTAGAACGAAACCGGTCGACCGCCAAAACTCAACCAGTCGACCGTTTTATTCTCTGGTTGAAAAACGGTCGACCGGTGATATTTTGGCCTGTCGACTGGTTTGTTTCCCCGGCCTATTGGATCACAAGACCCCAAGAGCCCCAAGGCCCAAGGCCCATCTTTTGACATTTCAAAGATTATTATTTATGCCAAGTTCATGCTCAAGGCCCATTGCCTTATTCCTCTTTCTCTTCTTTCTTTTGATATCATGTATCAAGCTTTTACCTATATAGAGACAAACTCCTTTATATTCTACAATGTGGGACAAAACATATTTGCCTATTCCTTCTTCATTTCATTCTTCCTTCTCCTCACAAATAAAATACCCAAACCCAAAGCATGTTTTTTTGAAAATTTACAACATATATAACTTAGTTTTCTATTTTAAATTTCAAAAAGTTGTTTCACATTTGTGAATTGTTTGCAATAGCCAGATGCATTTCTTTTCTTTGTTAATGATGCAACGATAAAAATCATAGTCGACTTAAGAGCTCGTCATGCCTTGTCTTTCTAAGGTAAAATTGTCATTAATTCTGAATCAAACTCCAAATGATGTTTTGTGTATTATGTGTGCTAGTTTTTATTTCCACCGACTGTTTCCCTAGAAATATATTCCTCTTTCATGAGATGTGCCTTTATTTCTGTTACTTCTAAAATGAAAGCTTTTTGGTCTAGGCTTTGCTTTCCTTTGTGTCAATGGCTCTGATATTCCCACATATGTTTTATCTTATTATTTTTCTTTATATTTCACTTCATTCTGTCTTGTGATCATCTCACTATCTTATTATTTTTCTTTTATATATCCAAATCAAGGACTTTATAACAAATAGTTATATTGTATATGCTTGAACAATACAAGAATTCTGAAAGTAAATCGTGGATTTTTAAGCCTTTATGTACATACATCTTTAAGCCCGAAGTAAGCCAGTCTTTTCTGATATTTTATACTTTTATCTTTTAGCCAAATCAACTAAATGATGAAAATCAACCGGGTTATATAACTTATGTATATCTTTATACTTTTAGTTGCCATTAAATTTACTTACAAATTGAAAGATGAAATTGTAGGAACTACTCTGCTTCAAGGAACTCACTATATATAATTTTTATTTGCTTTAATAACTAAGTAAAGTAGGGGCAAAACAAGCTTGAAAAATAAGCTAATATTTTAGTTATTCTATTTAATTGGAGTATGTAAATCCCAGGATAGTTTGAAATCCCGGAAAAATGCCTATTTCAAATGAAATTAGCTGTTAAATATATGTACAATCTTTTAAGCTGTTAAAGTCACGTAACAGATACTACTGCACTGAAATATTGAAGGAGTTAAAGATTTGATCATGGAATGAGGGAACTGGAGGGTATGCTAGTGCCTGATGTTATGTACTGCTGGAGATCATGGTCTTCAAGCTAAAGAATAGGCTTGCGTAGGGTCTGCGTGTGAACTAGTGCATAGTTAAGTGCACAACAGGTCCATCAAATGAATACACTGAGATGACAAGCCCAACAAATGGATAGGGTGTTGGAGTGGTGCATGGCGAAGATGAAAGGGTATTTGCAATTAGTTTGAGCACAAATGTTCAGAAGCTTTTTGTAATGGAGAATGAACGGCTGAATCATTAAGGCTGTAATTAACCACTTCAGGTTGGCCATATGATTAAGCATATGCAATGGATATGGTATTGTAGATTTTGTCTTATTAAAATAGCCTTCACACAACCTTTCTAAGCAAACTCTTAATACAGATTTTGAATAGATTAAAGGACAAATATTTTATTTTATGTTTGGGCAAAGCACGCTAATGCTTACTCAATTTGTTAGTTAACCTTGATAAAGATAACTCTCATTCGGTTGAAATCACAATAATAATTGTATACTTTGCTACGTTTTCTTCATTTGACACTTCCGGATTTTTATATGTAGATTCATCTCAACAAAATGTGTTAACTCTGAGTAGCTAAGTCAATTAGATAGTATATTTGGAGTTTTCCATCAGTATAAGAAATTACAAATCTATTCGGTGTCATTTCCACCACATTTCCAATCGCTTTTATTAAACTGCCAATTTTGCTAAGGATATCAAAAATAGATTTATAGTGTCAAGTCTTAAGGGATCTAGCTTCGCTGATTATTTGTCTTAAATTTCTTACTGTCTAATTGAAAAACCTTAAAATCATCCAACTATCAAGAATTAGAAAAACAAATGTAAAACTGTCTTTTTGAAGCTTGCACATAAATTAAATTCCTGCATGCGTTTTCTTCAAATAATTTTCTTCTAAACCTATCTCTGAAGCTTGGTGTTATGGTAATGCAGACCAGCGTGTTTGACTACCAGTATGTTTGATTCGTAATAACAGCCTCTTCAAATATTATTTATAGGCCAGACTATTTTTATGTTAAGTCATTTCATAGACTCCATCACAATTAAGCATATATCTAAAAAAATCTTTTTCCATAGGCAAGAGAGTCACCTAAAAAATGCAGTAAGACATAAGTCAGGCTTTTGTCCTTTTTTATGCTTGACTCAGTATGCTTATTTTTTATTTTATTAGGCTTGATCAAATTGATAATAATTTTTGTACTTATTTTGTTTAGCTGTCTCTCAAAGCACTCACACTACTACAAAATTTAGGCTTTTGTTTATCATGGCTCCCTGTTGACTTTCTGGGGATGTAGAGAATTTTTAGTACCAGCATATATATGAATCATCTTATTGCATCGAAGAAATGGAAAGCTTATCATACCAAGCTATATTGAATTTGTGCTTCGTTTATATATTGGAAACAAATTAAGTTATAATCAATTTTCTATAGATGGGGTAGCTACAATACCCTATTCCAAAATTCATGGTGCAGTTTTGTGATTTCAAGTTGTTCTTTTTTAATCTGAAATGACCAAACTGTTTTCCATTATTTATAGTTCCTAACATTACAAACAAGCCTTAAACCATTGGCCATACCTTAGTCGTCTATTCCCAATACTTGTTTTTTTTTAACAATGAGAAGAAAAGAAAAGGGAAAAAAGAGTGGGTACCCAGAGTGGTGCATATTTCCATCCCAGTCTTATGTACAAAAGTAATAAAAGACAACATTATTTTGACAATCATTTTGCAATTATGTTCGAAAACCAGCAATGTAATCAATTGCAGTAGAATTTATATATATGCACATAAAGATAACATAGAAGAAAACATGGTTGCATGGTATAAGTAATACATCATATCCCTCTCCTTTATGTCTTCCTTGCTACATTGCTGCTCTTAGCTGCACACTTTGAAAGCAATGAAAAGGGTTAACCACTATTACAATAATGTTTATCAGTTGTCATATATCTAGTTTAACAATCAACTAAATGGTAAATTAAATAAATCCACACCATTTACAGTTCATACCTCAAGTTATAGGAAAATTTGTAAATTTAGTCCACTTTTTAAAACAAAACCCGTTTTAACAATAATTTCATACTAACTCAATTTCAAATAGAACCGTTAGTGGGGAAAAGAGAAAAATTTCCTCTTAGCTTCATTTTAAAATGCACTAATTGGAAACATTTTTTTTAAATAATTCAGGCGTCGACGTGAAAAGAAAAAACAGACCTATATTGGTAATAAGTTTTGAAAGTGGTATAAATTGTTATTACTTTTGAAAACTAGGATAAATTTATAAAATTCTACGATTTATATTATACATAAGGGGTGCCGCATCATTTTATAATCGACGGTCGTGAAACCAATCGATTATGCAAACTTTTCTCTTCTAAGGTTATTTCCGATAGCTTCCTTTTATATGGCGATACACTGCTACAGACATGAATGCTGCATCAAACGTGTTTGCAGTTTGGTTGATGCATCAGGCTTCAGGTTTGCTTGGAGATGAAGTGGAATGGTTCAAGGTAGTTTGCTGAAGGGATGAACTTATGTAGTTTCTGGGTGAATACGTGTAGTTGTTTTGTACAGGAATTTGTGAAGAGTTAAAGAGTTGTAGGAAGGTTGCTGGTTATTATATGAAGAGTTTGTGATATTTTGTTGTGTGGATGGTCATAGTTTGACTTGTACTGATTTCTGAGGAGGGTGTGGTTTCTGTTTGGGAACAGCCATATCGTATTTGGCTTGGGTGTTGGTGAATTACAGGAGGAGGTTGCAGGTCGGACTCGGATAATGGTTTGATGCAGTAGATTTTGGTGATTTGTAGTGGTGGCAGTTTTGTAATAGATGCGGCAGTGGTTGTTTTAGCAAAAGGCTTATGTAATGGAGGATGTAGTGGCCGTCTTGGTGAATGAAATGTGATTGGTGATGGGATTTTCGGATGGTGGAACAATGAGTTGTAAATGGTGATGGACAGAAGATTTGTCTAAGTTGGTATTGCTGACTATTTGGTGAGCTGGTCTGTTTTGTAGGAGATGGTACCATGGTTGTTGGGTTTGGTTGAATTGTGGCGGTTGTAGGAGTTCAAACTTAAATGGTGTCTATTGCTGTCATGTTGGAGGAGGATGGTGTAAGAGGTAAGAGTTCTATTTGTTGTGTTGTTGGCAGAACAGAATAATGGAGCTTTGAAAGCCATTATACTAAACAAAACAAAGAAAACCGATTAAAAAAAACTATATATTGTCTTATTTTCTTTTAGAAATCATAAATCATTAGCCAAAATTATAGATTACAAAAACTGTTACTTGGGATTGAATCATATATAGGACAAAATTTTATTAGTGTGGGTATTGAGATATGCATGTGCCTAAAGTGGATTTCTTGAATTGAACTAAGCTATTACGTGTTTAAAAATATGTAGTTGGAGAAGAAAAAAAAAGGTTGGGGATGGATTTGGGCCTTCGGTGTAATCGACTGCGAGGGTGAGGATGAAGTGGAATTCAACAAATGGATCAATTAGAACACATGCGAATTTGGTATGGTCTTAAGAGAAAAATAGCATGGATGGCCCATCATCGCACATGTACTAAGAGCATCTCTAACAAAATAGAGCATTCAAAATTACAAATACTCCAATAACAAAATATAATTGGGTTTCTTCCCAACAATTTTAATTTAGACGCCTAAAGCTCAAAGGGGGCCGGTTATTAAAAAAAAACTTCAAACGCCTGTTTAATAGGCACCTAAACTAAAATATAAGGTGTTGAGCAGAGAATGTTAATATCCAACTGTAAGTACACGTTTCGACCAGTCCTATATTTATATGCATACACCAAGGTCTTTTGATGTCCACTTTTTATCTGTTTTGTTTATTTCCGTGAGTAACTTTGTTGCTTTATTGTTCCAAACTCATTCTATTGATGTCAAGTTCCATGTGGGTATTTAATTCTCGCCTCTGGTCGTTTTTTCCAGCAAACCTTTTTTTCGTTAACACAATTTTACTTATTTGGTACAATTCTTTTGCGTTAGTATAGTCTAACTTTGAGTTATATGTGCACGTCCTAACCAACAAAAGATGTTTGTGACACATGATGCATAAAGCCACAAATATTATTTGCCTTATTTGTTTAGTTTAGTAATAGAATGTACTTTTGATTTATAAATTGTTTCATTTAGACATGTTGTGATGGATTTGTGTATTATATATATATTGAATTTGTTCAGGAGGTAAACCGACTGGAGTCGTAAAACCCTCCCTAGTGCACCTAGTCCGGTCCACGAGCACCACATAAGTGGCATATCTTAGCGTATGCACATGGTAAGCTCTTAGCATGCCATTCCGGGTTCCAAACCTGCACCACTGTTACCATGGTGCAAGTCCTTAACCGCTGGGCTATTGCTGCGGACGTACATACATACATACATATATATATACATACATGCATACATACATACATACATACATACATATATGTAATGACCCGCATTGTCAAAGGTATTATAATTAATTTATTTAATTATTTAAATAGTGGTATAGTGAATTAAATCGCCGTTTAATTAAATAAAGTGAATATTTAATTAATTTAAATAATAGAGTAATATATTTAATTTAGAAATAATCAAAAATATTGGAAATCACAATATTCTATGAACGGGGTCATCCCTAAGATTTAATTCAGCTTAGAGTTGAATTATATTGACGAATATATTCAATCGACGTCAGTTTGAACGTAGAATTATAATATAATTAAAATAGAGCTCGAAATGGCGTGGTAGTTCGCTATTTGGCGATTTGAACTTCAACTGATTGTACAGGATTCGTTTTAAGCCGGATTTCTGTGAAACAAGAAACGTGTGGAGCTGGTGGAGTATATCTTTCAAGTGGAAGAGAAAAATCTGGATTTCGTCGGGTAGATTTTGATTTATGTCCAAATCAAATTTTAGAAAAGTCGCTGTGGAATTCCTTTATAATTTATAAAGGAATTATTTATATTTTTAAAAGGAATTTCAATATAAATCGAATATCGGGTTGACCCAGAAGTGAATATCAAGTTAGAAATCCATATAGGATTTATTCTGAGCTGTATAGTATTCCTCTGTGAATATAGACGATAATATTTAATTTTTAATACTTAATTTAATTATATTTAAATATATTTATATATTTAAATAGGCTATTTAGAGCTTTAAAAATAGCCACTTTTGCAAACGAAGTCGGAATTCGACGAAACTAATTTTGTTGGATTCGCAATGTCAAATAGTTGTTAGATTCCAAGTTTGGTGATTTTTAGAGTCACTGTGTGGCCGCACGGATTTTTAGAGTGAGAAACAGTCAGTATTTTGACGGTTAAAAATACGCTGTGTGGGCATACAGAGTCGGAATTCGACGAAACCAGTTTCATTGGGACCGTAATGTTAAGCAGTAGCTGCATGTCAATATTCGTGATTTTTGAGTATCGTGTGTGGTCACACGAATTTTTAGAAAGGAAGGACGAATATAAAATAATAAAAAGAAAATATCTAAAAATCATTTGAGGTATAAACAAGGCCACCCATACACTTTTCTCACCACCCAAAATTTCCGTGCTCCCTATAAGACCAAATTTACAAGCCGCCACTCACAGAAAACTTAAAACATGAAAGAATCCATCCTTTCTAAAATCATAGTAATTGAAATAAAAATACAAAAATCCCCATTTTCATTTCCTTGTGTTGCTGTGAGGATCCCCTACGTTCCTATACGGGTTTCAATGGGTTCGATGTTTATTTTTGTGGCTGTGTTTTTAAACAGCAAGGCTATGGTTCATGAATGACGGAGATATAAGCATGGATGGTTGATTTGGATACTGTATTGGAGTTCGCAATGTGAAGTAGCACCTGTAGCCGAGTTTTTGAGGGGATCGGTGGGAGTTTGGGTCGTGCGATACTGCTGTTCACGTCCAATACAGTTCGACGGAAATTGTTGTGCTCGTTCGAATGCAAGCATGTGAGTTTGGGGAGAAAGACAATGGGAAGAGGGGAAGTCTGGTGTGTTTAGATTTGAATTTGTTTAGTATTGGTGGAGGAAGAGTCGTAGCTGAAGTTTGGAAATGACATCGAAATACTATAGCGATGGGATTCCAAGGGGGGAGGGCGTCGAGCGGTTCGAATTGATGACTGGGCGGTAGAGATTGTGACGTGGAGGAAGGTGGTGCTCTCAGTTTCTTGAACGGTCGGTTATAGAGGCAGCATTAGGCATTGGAATTTTGGGTAATGGTGTTCGGTTGTGTTCATAGAGGACGGAGGAGTGTGTTTTGGGAAGA
The DNA here is from genome assembly GCA_030737875.1 of Allium sativum. Classification (NCBI taxonomy): domain Eukaryota; kingdom Viridiplantae; phylum Streptophyta; class Magnoliopsida; order Asparagales; family Amaryllidaceae; genus Allium; species Allium sativum. The sequence goes on from JASFAX010002885.1 coordinate 41,886, forward strand.
AAGCAAAGGGCGGTCTGGGCTTTGGGGGGGTAATGGGTCGGGTTCAAGAAGTAGGCCCAGCTTTGATAATTTAAGATTTAATTTAATGTAGATACAAACTTGTAAATTTAATTTCTCCTTCATACGTTATTAGTTTTTCGAACGGTCGGATCCGTAGGGATCGTATGGATGGACACTACACGATGAAGCTGACTGGGAGTGGATTGGGGTTCGTTACAATTTATGGAAAAATAAATTGTCCATCTGAATCAGCGACAATTATCGTTATTAATGATGATAGTCCAATGTGAGTAAAACTCACCAACTCTGATCAGTTCATATTTTTATAACGTATATTTAGAACTGATAAATGATGACTGATTGCTGTGGTTGAATTGTTTGTGTATTGATTGAAATCATCGATAACGATATATATATATATAAATCGTTAATCGAATATTGATTCTCTTTATCATAATATTTTATAATTGTGGTGTTTAACATCTGTGATGCAGGGAAACAGGTTGGAGGAATCCAACTGGATTCCTCAAACATCTATTTTACCGTTTTCATATATTGATATATGATGTGATATATAATCAGTTATTGATTTTGTGTGTTAAAATGATATTGATGATTGTTAATTGGTATGTTAATACCATAAGAAACCCTGGGATGTAGAAAAGGAATATTTCAATGTATATTGAAATAAAGGAATTTTATAAAATCAACCGATTTTATAAAAGGGAATATTTTGAAAATAAAGTATTTATAAAATCATAGGATTTTATAAAGAGGAATATTTATTGGGAAAATAAATAGAATAATTATAAAAGGAAATTTTCAATGTTATATATAAAAGAGAATATTTATAAATAGAATATTTATAAATAGAAATATTTATAAATGGAATATTTATAAATAGAAAATACGTTTAAGTGGAATTATAAATGAAGGGAAACCTTTATAAATGGAATATTTATAAAGTGAATTATTTATTTAGAATAAATAGATAAGATACTATAAAATGGATTTTTATTTGTTAAATAAATAAAATATTAAAATAGGGATTATTTACTTAGAAATAAATAGGAGATATTAAAGGAATATTTAGAAAATAAAATAGAATAAAGGATTATTTATTGGGAAAATAAATAGAGGAGTTAATCGAGTCGAGTTAATCGAAAGGAGTTAATCGAACATAGTTAATCAAAAAAAGGAGTTAAACAAAAATTAGAAACTGACTGGAGATTAATAAGTTGAATGGTTTTCTAAGTATCGATCTGATGTTGGTTTCGGCCTTCGGGGTTTATACTTAGGAAGTTATTCTCTTATTAGTTTATAGTTAGAGTCTGATAGATGTGGAAGAATAGTGATACATAATTAAGCCATGGAAATTTTCCAGTGTTAATAACGTATATTTTCTAAACATAGAAAATGAGGAAATATATATATATATATATATATATATATATATATATGTTGAATGATTGATCGATATAATTTCCATCTGGAAATAGTATCGTTGTTTGCACACTTGTTTTTCTTTGATAGTTAACTCACAGACTATCGATGTTTTGACCATTTTAACGTTGTTAATATGGAGCATGGTTATCACGGCGGTAAGTCGAGTCGAGTCGATAGAGGTTTAATTAGTCGACTAGTGGACTAGTCGTAGACTAGTCGGACTAGTCGATAAATAAATAAATACATTTACGTAGTCAAATTTTGTATTTTTAAGTAGTTGGTAAATGTAAACAAAATTTATATGGCCAATAATTTCAAAATTATATGGTCCATAATTACTTAATTACAGTTACAAAACTTTGTAGTCCATTATTATTAACTTACAGAACGTTAAGCCCATTATTGAATTATATAACTTTAAGCCCATTAGCACAAATTGCTATGGTACCCCTATCCTTTCTCCTACTTCAGCAAACCAAAGTAAAGAAAAAATCACGCATGTCTTCCCTCCTAGAAAATGGACTTCAATATTCGCTTCAACAAAATCGAGATCCTTCATTCAGATAGCTGCTCCAGAGCTTCCTCTTTCTCTCTCTCTTTTCTTTCTTCTTCTCCTTCGTTTTCTTCTTCTTCATTTTTTGTGTGCCCTAGATCCCGAAACGGAAGTTCGAATCTTGATTGAGACTTCGATTTAGGGTTCCACATCGAGTTCGAATTCAAGTTAGGGTGATCGACATCGAGACTTTGATTTAGGGTTCTAATTTGAATTCGATGTCTAGGGTTTCAGTTCCAGTCGACTTTTGGCAAGTCGACGTTTCAAGTCGAGGCTTCAATCTCGACTAGCCGACTAGTCGACGACTAGTCGTGACTAGTCGAGCGCCGTGATAACAGTGATATGGAGAGACCGGTTGGATTATTATCCAAAGAACCACTCTGTATTGGCATAAGCGTTGCGAATCATATATGCCAAAGATAATTGAAGAGGGAGTAAAGTGCGAGGGCTGTTGTATAAGTCTTAGATAACAGTGTCTAAGATGGATATACTGAATAGTGC
>JASFAX010002886.1:0-44384 GCA_030737875.1 Allium sativum
ACTAGCACCAGTGGAGCTTGATTTTGGACAGCTGTGCTTCTTGCTTTTAGAAGATTGCTTGGATCGCTGAAGTAAAGTTTAGCCTCTCTTTTATTTATGGCTATTTTGTATTGGGGATTATGTCTTTCAATTTATGTACTTTGATTTAGTCAAGATGGATATTATGTACTTGGCTCTGGTTTTGATGATGTAATCAAACATATGTATTTTCCGCTGCAATGAAATAAAGTTTTTAATTTTTCAAGTATTGTTTATATCTGTCTTGTTGTTAAGTTTCTGTTTTATACTCACTTAAAATGCTCCATAGAAGTTAATGCATTCCCTTTGTGAGTGACATTAATGGACGTAGGGTGTTACGCCATCACACAATGCAACGCAAGCTGGAGGATAGAGTTTTACCTTATAATAGCCAAAAATGCTTGGTACGTGAAATTTCATATTTTATTATTACTGTAAGTGAAGAAATTAACTTCAAATATAAATGTATCAATCATAGGGGGCGTAGGTACCCATATATTACGTCGCCAAATATATATTTACAACTAAAATCGTGAAATTACGTATTGGAAACTGGGTTTCCATCTATGAACCAAGGCAAGCGATCATCCTTACCAATTCGAGACTCTCTAGCCTAAGCCTCAGGATACAACCACAACTGCACCTACGGTTAGCAACAGGGTCGGTCATCCGTCGATGATTGGCAATACCATAAACTATATGGTAGCCTGCCTTATGGGGCATAAAATCTAGTCAGTATATCGACCATAACATCCATCGGCCCCGTAATGACCGATATATCTGAGGCGCCTTGCAATCCATCATCTAGTAATAATAAGCAACATCCACATGAGTAAACAGTCTGGGCTCCATATGATGATGTTACTCCTAGCGAGAAACTAACATATGTCCATTTCCCTGAAGTCCTTATCATGTTTCTGGTTCATATCGGGGTGTGAAGCTCGCGAATTAACGCTACACATAGCTATGCTAATTAAAGCTGTGCTTTGATCATCAACCACAAGACTCTGCTTTCCAACAAAAGCCTTGATCATTTGCATCTCAGCATGCCACACTGTCATTCCATACCACCGTCTTCATCATCGACTTATCATCGAATCAATTATTCAGAATGGGTTTAACCCGGTCTTTCTGAATAACTCGCGTATCTTATAAACAAGTGCTATAAAAACACAACATATGCCTCATTCCAATCCAAGATATTCTTTTATTCAAATATTCTTTTCACAATTTAAACCAAATTAAGGTTTTCCAAACTAGTCGAGATTTGCACACCTTACCAAAGTAATCATTTGTTTTATTTCCCAATCCCAACCTACTCATCCCATGAAGCAAAACTGGTAGTGCTCCATATCTAACACCACGGTGTTATCAGTAAAATTAATTACCATTTCATGTTCAAATCTAAATAAAGATTTAACTATCGCTTGGAGCAAAACTAGTGATACTCCATTCTCGATCGTTTCCCAAATTTGATAATTTAAATTATCACATTCACATTTCAATCTAATTAAAGATTCATTAAAACTCCACTTAATTTTAATCTTCCAAAAAACCATTGTTAATGATTATTTAACTTTAGGAAATCAAACATGCCGCATCGACAATCTACCCATACCATTTATTTTTGTCGATATATAACCTCTAAGCTCGCACGTCTTAGAGAAGGGTGTTAAGTAGGAGAATAAATTCTCGGCCACCAAACAAATATATATTCAGTAGAGATCAACAATACAGTTCAAATACAATGGTAGACATGTAATCCTATCTTTAACTGGGTTAAAGAACCAATATCATTTAAAACACAGTTCATGATAAACCCAAAATCACATTCCATTAACAATGGAATCTTCACGGAAAACAGATCAATATATAATCAATATCAATTTCCATATCCGACAAATAATATAAATGGAATAACGACAAAGCCTTTTAAATTCCATATGTATTAACAGTCTTCCTCCACAAAAGCTCACTTCGATTATTACCAAATCGAATTACATTCCATTCCAATTTATTTTATTAAATTGGAAAACTTTACTTTGGAAACTCCCATTAAATCTCAATAAAAGATTTAAATATATTCCAAACCACATTACGCTGTAAATCGAGCAAAAGAACGAATGTCGTTAAAAACAAAATCACATTACACTCTAATAATCTTAATTAAAAGATTTATTCTTTTTGCACGGGGTTTAGAACAGTGTTCTTTAAGACACCATTCACGACAAACCCAAAATCCGGTTTGATATAAAATACAAGAGTCTGAATAGAAATTATATCGGCTTATATTCAATATCAAATTCTGAAACAAACGGATAACGTAGTGGTAATAACCATATCTGTATCTTCCAAATTCCCATAACAATATCCGTATAACCACGGAATCCAGTATCAAAATATTCCGAAGATTATTTCCATTCCAACTTATTCATTGGAAAATTCTAGTTATTTTAAAACCATTTCAAATCCAATTTATTTCTTTTAAAAATATTGGATTATTTTTCTAGTTAATAACTAGTTCATTTTGATAAAAATATATTTTTATATTTATGAACAAGAAATTTTTCATCTCAAATCTTTCCAAATCATTTATTATGATTTTACACAAATTATGAATAGTTTTAATAATTTTATCAAGGCCCGTACAGTCGATTTCCATAAACGTTCATCGAATTGCACTTACAGCGACCTTTTCCAAATTTGATTTGGACATAATTCCAAATCCAACCGGTAGATTTCAAATCTCTTATATTCGTTGGAAAGCTCTTTTCGATACGAATCTAACGGTTCTAGTTCCAAGAGAATCCGATGGTCAGATCTCCCGTTACGTCCATTTGAAGTTAATGGTCAAAATTCGCAAACGGTCGCTGCGTGGCACGTTCTATTCAGGCCATTAAATATATATAATAAATATATTATATATATTTCGTCGATTTCCATTTAAAATGTATTTTATAAAACCATTATAAATTTGTTTCAAATCGATTTTAACTTCATTTTCAATTTTAAATCAAAATTGAATATTCTATATAACTATAATATTAAAATGATAATATTTTCAAAATATCATATTTTGAAATCATTTCTTTTCGATATTCATTATAAAATGAATAAAATCGATCGATAAACCCGTTCGGGTTAAAACGACGAATATCTACTTATCCGGCTTTATATATTCCAACATTTTCATGTCCATCCAAAATCGGACATCAAAATCATAATTCAATTCTTTACGGAATATTATTTTAAAATATTCGTTATTTTAAAATATTCGTTACATTAAAATATTCATTATTTTAAAATATTCATTCTTTCTGAATTAGAATTAGACCCAATCAATTACCATATAATGTTATTTACATGGATTTCATATAACACATGTATACAACAACAATGATAAACAATCAACCATCATCCGGAGTGCATTACACAACTGCATAAGCATTAAATATAAATAATTAATACTAACAACAGTCCGTCAACCAATCGATTGACATACAACTAAACAATTGGGATTAGTACATGTCAAATATCATCCCAATACTCAAGTGGGGTTTCAACCAACAAATACTGAATATTATTTGTGTAGTTGGGCGATGTGTAAAATTATCGTCCCAATCAATATCAGTTAAATGGGTGTACATAAACAAATCGTCCGATTTGTAAATGAATATTTATTTTCATTTTAGGAGAATTTTATGCCGTTCATTTATACATTAAAAAATAAATTTTTAACGATAAAATATTTATTCAACACATGAATATTTTTAACAGTTCATTCATTCAACACAGTAAATAGTGTCGGGGGCCTCCAAGCCCCGTTTGCATCCTAGTATATATTTAACTGTATAATAATTAGAGTGAGAAGGAGTTCTCACATTGAGTTCCACTCCGCCAGTCTTTAAAGTACGGTTTTGGATTCCTCTTTGTTTCCAGTCAGTTCCATCGCAATCTGTTTCACGCGGTTCATGTTAAAAATCACATTTTTAAACAACGATATTTATAAATAAAAATCTCATTTTTATCATAACGCTATATATATATAAATCATATTTTTATTTCAATGCTTTATGGATAAAAATCACATTTTTTTAGTACTATATATATTAAAAAAATATTTTTATTTCAACGCTTTATGGATAAAAATCACATTTTTATAATACTATATATATATATATATATATATATATTAAAAATCGTAATTTTATTATACTATATATATAAAAATTCCATTTTTAAAACAATGTTATCTATATAAAAATCGCATTTTTATTCTATGTTATTTCTATAAAAATTCACATTTTTAAACCAATGCTTTTCATATAAAAATTTGATTTTTAAACTAATGCTTTTCTGAATTAAAAATCACAATGCTATTTTTATTTTCAAAAACAATGCTATTTTTATTTTCAAAAATAATGCTATTTTTGTTTTAAAAAATAATGTTATTTTTATTTTAAAAACAAAGATATTTTATATTTTTTTAAAATCCCATTTTTAATTCTATGATATCTATATTTAAAATTTAATTACATTTTTATTTATTAAAATAAGTTAATTGCATTAAAAAACTCGTTGTCGGTTACCTTTCTCTTCCATCTATTTTATGCGCTCAAGCTAAAAGCATGTACATGAACCCATCGTTGACCCTAAAACCCTCGTCCCTACGCCATATTCTGACCATCGGAGCAGGATCGCCACCTATCACCACCACCGTCGTCCTTCGTTCTACCTCCTTGCCGACTGTCGGCGAACTCGCGCCTGACCTCGCACCAGAAATCAACTTTAACTAGCGGCACTTCGAAGCCCTAATTTGAACCTAATATGCCACTTCAGTCGTCATTTTGGTATGGCGCTGAAGAGCGTAACAAGTACTTCGTTTTCCCCTTTTGAATCATCTCTTATTGATGTGCAGATTGGGAGTTTTTAGGGGATTTCTTTTTGACCTAAATCGACCGCCAATTTTGAAAGAGGAGGCGCGATTTTTGTTTTTGCGCGTTGACCGGTGAATGGGGCTCTTTTAGGGTTTGACTAAATGCAGGAACTAATATATATATATATATATATATATATACATATATAATATAATTAAATAATATTTAATTCGTCAAATTCTTGTTTAACACACTGAACTCCAAATCAAACTCAACGACTGTCGCCCCTAGCTAAATACCCCGATTCCGAACACAATGAGATATGTTTCGTGAGCCAATTCGATTGTTTCAATTAGTTTTTATTTAAATTAAAATATAAATCAATACATATTGAATTTAAATGTATATTTTAATTTACCGGGGCCATATACTGACTCCAAAAATTCCAGAAAAATAAATCTAGCTATGTTTTGATGATATGGTCCTAACAAAACTAACTTCGTCGAATTTGGAGACCGTTTGAAAAATGGTCAATTTCCAGTCGATTAAATTCAAATTGAAAGTACCAAACACGTTTAAATTCGCCACGCTCACATATTAGTTCCAAAAATTATGAAAATTGGAATCTAGCAATAATTTGACATTCCAGATCCAACAAAAGTGGTTTCTTCGAAAATGGAGGTCGTTTGCAAAATGGTTATTTTTAAGGGCTATATATTATATAAAATATATTTAAATTCCATAACGACTATTCTGAATTTTAAACTGGACATAACTTTAAATTTAAATTATGAAATCTCTTTTTTTTTTTCACATTCGTTAGAAAGATATAATTAAATAGATTCAAATATTTATGGTTTTACTGAAATCCGATTTATTTTGAAACCTGTACATTCAATTGAAATTTAAAATCGAATTTTCAAACTACTGTGCCATTTCAACCTCGTTTTATAATTAAAATAAATTTAATCGTTCTAACTTCATTTTAAATAAATTTTTAATCATTATCATTTAAAATAAATCATTTTAAATATTCAAAATACATTAAGATATCTAATATAAAAAATTTAAATTGGTTCTGAAATCCCGGGTTGTTACAATCTCCCCCACTTAAAATCATTTCATCCTCGAAAAGGAACGGAGCTGAAAGTTTTTTAACTAACTAACTCATTTCTCATTCTGGCTTTCATTCTTCAACATTTTAGTTTCTAAAAATTTTCTAATTTCTCAAAAATTTGGCTAACACCCTAAATTTTCAAAAAAATTCGCCATAACCTCCTTTGTGCGGGGAGACCTTTAAAACCGCAACTTGCCTCAAAAGGCCCTCACCAATCCAAAAGAAAAAGAAAAACCCAAGCAACTAGCCAATCGGCTCATAAAATCATCAAACCCAAGAAATATAGTAAACATGTATCTATTTGTCGGGCATACAATTTTATTCCTCTTCTTAGCTTCCATGCTATGACCAGTTCAATGTATATACATGTATATGCATGCAATTGCAATCAATTTTCAATTTAGTTCAATATTTGATTCAATTTGGCTTAATTAACATTCACTCACATATTGGTTAAATTAATTATTATTCCAATATACTTTTATTAGTTAAACCAATAATCAAACTTCACAACCAGCAATCAATTAGTTGATTAGCTTTTCAAACGTATATCTTTAATATATATATTCAAAATCATGTTTTTGATGCCAATTCACAACAGTAACCCTATCTAAATTTTGGTTCTCACACCAGTCAATTGGAAATATATAGATATCACACTTTTGAAACTCGAACATAAATACTGATGATGTGATCGCTATCATCAGAATCATCTTCGGGCGACTAGAGTATGATTCTATACCTATCCAGTATATTCGAGGCTTCGAATACATGCTAGCTAGGCGTATATGCAAAATCTTCGTATAATCGATTGTCCAAATTCAATTTAAAATAAAATATTCAATTACGTATAATATGATATAATTTTCAAAACTAATTTTGTTTATAATAAATAATACTCTTCTAACTCATTCTAGGATACTATTGATCCTATCTCTAACGAGTCATTCTTATTGGGTATTGCTAATCCAATCTCCGACGAATTCTTTTGTTTGGTTCTAATGTGTCTTGTTCTCGAGCTCTGTAAACCAAAGCTCTGATACCAAAATGAAACGACCCAAGCTCGCCCTTACGGGAAAGCCCGGATTGATTTGAGAACACGACAAATCAGAAACCAAATAGAAGAACATTTCATTGCTTATTACAACAATTACATCAAAGTACAAGAATATTACAGAGTATGAATAAATAATATACATCAGAAAAATATCAGAGATTTAAATTACATTTAAATACAAAGCAGCAGAAAAATAATATATAACACAACTGAAAGAAATGCATGGATACAGAGCTTTCCGAATATAGCTCCAGTTGTAAATCCAGGATCCTGAAAAGAAATATCTGCAAAAAACAAAACTACAAGCCGTCCATGTGGAAAATAGGGGCACCCAGAGTTATGTTAAAACAATAAACTCCGAGTCAGTCATGGGACTGGTGTGAGAACTAAAACAGTTATTAGCTTGATTTTAAAGTTAGGTAAATCACGGGACCATTCTGTATAACACGGAATGGGTTTATCTCCCTATGAATACTAGTGCATAAAATAAATAGCGCAATGCTAAACAGAAAAATGAAGCTATTATAAGACTCAGGTCCCATCACACAATGCAACGCAAGTCGGTGGATAAAGTTTAACCTTATAGCAGACAAAAATGCTTGGTACGTGAAATTTCACATTTTATTATTATTATAAGTGAAGAAATCAATTTCAAATATAAATGTATCAATCATAGGCGGCATAGGTACCCATATATTACATCGCCAAATATATATTCACATCTAAAATCGTGAAATCACGTATTGGAAATTGGGTTTCCATCTATGAACCAAGGCAAGCAAACATCCTAACCGATTCGAGACTCTCTAGCCCGAGCCTCAGGATACAACCGCAACTGCACCTGCGGTTAGCGGTAGGGCCAGTCATTCATCAATGATTGGAAATATTATAAACTATATGTTAGCCTGCCCTATGGGGCATAAAATCTGGTCAGTATATCAACCATAACATCCATCGGCCCGGTGGTGACTGATATATCCGAGGCGCCTCACAATCCATCATCCAGTAATATTAAGCAACATCCACATGAGTAAATAGTCTGGGATCCATACCATGATGTTACTCTTAGCTAGAAACTAACATATGTAACACCCCGTAATTCTGTAACACTAAGATTCACAAATCAAGGCAGAATTAAATTTTAAAATCAAAATCAAGGGAAACGGGCTGCGCCATTGCGTTCGTCTCGGAATTCTGCATGAGATAGAGTCCGAGTTTGCATTAATCGGACTTCGTATGAAGGAGTTTTGGTCTTCAGAAGTTTCAGAATTCGATTTAAAATTCGAACAGGTCAGAAAATGAGTTCAAAATTCAAAATCGGACCCAGATTGGGCTGGGCGGGAATTTTCCCGCCCAAGACCCAGGTCGACTACCCAGTCGATCAGTCTATGAATAAGGAAATGAGAATGAGACTGTCATGCTGCTGAAGAAAGACTAGGAATAGCCGTCGAGTCAGGAGTTGATTCAAAAGCTTAAAGCAACGACAATTAAATCAAAACAACGCCTACAAAAAATGATAGCATCTCCAAATTCAGAATTCAGAATCCTGAATTGAAGATTTGTCATACGTTGTAAGTAGAGTGCTATTTCGATGTGAATGAATAATTGAGTTTTGATTTGTGTAAAATGAGAAATGGAATTGTACTTAATTTGTGGTGATGATAATTCATAATTGTATGTTGCTATGATTCTAATTATGAATAGATTTGGGATGTTGTGGTATAATGATGTTAGACCTATTGGATATTTGCAAGTATATGATTCATGTTGAAAGTTAACAACTATATGTTTGTGGTAGTTTATTTCAACCAAGTTGAGACTCATGCAAGTATATGATTCACTATTATGCCAACATGATTTTAGATCCTTCTATGTATATTTTTACGATCATTTTTAGTGTAGTTGGATCCATTTGGGTGTTATGATTCATATGAATTTATGTTGAAATAGGCGTTATGATTCAAGTGAAAACAATACTTTTGGATTAGTGACAAAAAAAAGCATCTTTGTGAACTTGTGTTGACTTTATGAACATGGCTAGTTTATGTTTAACTTTATGCCCAAACAAAATATGTTTTAGGCTTAGGTTGTTGTTAGAAAACATATGATAATATATGTGGCACATAATTAAGTTAGATTCATGCTTTAAATAAAAGTTTACATGATTAGATTAAAACCATGATTCATGTTTAGGTATGTTTTATATCAAGATTTTATGCTATTACAATGCAAGTTCACAAGTGCCTAATTTATGTTAATTAGACCGCTATGTTGCAAGTTCATGCGTTCACACACCCCTTTTGATGTTACTTAGGACATATAAACACCATGTTCTAAGCCCTTGCCCGTTTGTTTAAACTAACATGTTATTAATGGTTAAGTATTATCCCTTCATGTTTTAGACTTAACCCTATTCCTTTATCACAATCTGATGGTTAAGTGCTCAAGTTTACTTAACCCTACGGTCTAGTCCAGCTAACATATCAAATTGGCTAAGTGTGTTAAATTTTACTTAACCCCAACCTCTAGTCTGGTTAACATGTTAATTTGGCTAAGTGTATTAACTTTACTTAACCCCATCTTCTAGTCTAGTTAACATGTTAATTCGGCTAAGTGTTTTCTTAGTTACTTAACCCCTACAAATCTTGTCTTGTTACCATGTTAAGTTGGTTAAGTGTCCTTATGGACTTAGCCCTCCCATTCTAGCTTAACCGTGTTAAGTTGGTTAAGTGTTCCTATGGACTTAACCCTCCAATTCTAGCTTAACTGTATTAAGTGTCTGTATGAACCTAACCCCACCCACCGGTCTGATTACCATGTTGAATTGGTTAAGTGTCTTAGTTAAGTTAACCCTACCATTCTTGTTCTAGCTTTAACTAAATAAATTAAAGCCGCTACCACTCACATTAGACAGATATTGTTGCGATTACTGGATGTGCCGGTTGGTTCGGGGCAGGTTTACATCGCAACTCAGTCTAACCTCGGGTTAGGCATATTCGTGTTTTCTAAGTTCAAAGGGTTTTGATTGATTTTCAAATCAGGTTTTGAAAGTAACCATCCCGTCCGTCAGATCATTTAGAGATAGCCAGGGAGAGCAGGAAACTTGTATTTTCCAAACCCAAGCCTAGACACTATCCTCTCTGTCACCCTAGAACTTTCTGGTGTATTATTAAAAGAGATGTCGTTAATAAACCTTTAATTTGTCTAAATTTACATCTTCTCATTTAGGACAAATTCTATAAGTAAATCATTCCTAATTTACTTATTTCCTAATTACTTCTTTAATGTAAATTGTCAACATTTATTCTTATTGCCCATTTTCCCCTCTATATCATATTTATGCTTTTTGGTATGTAAACTATACCAAATTAAGTGTCACTAACCATGATTTTTGCCAAACATGACAATTATTTGCAATTATGGCCAATTTCAAATTTATGCCAATATACTTATTATGCCAAATTAGCTAATCCAATTCTGATTTAACATTCTAATTACAGTTCATGTCAAACTAGACTTATTATTCTAGTTCACAGTTCATGTAAATGCTAGATTTACAAGTCAATACTAGATTCAAATTACACATCCTATAATTCATGTCAAATTTATCCAATTTGCATTTCTGTGAACATGCCATAATACATGTTCCCAATTTATGCCAATTTCCAAGTTTATAACTACGTTTTTAGTAAATTTCATATTTTGCCCAAATCGTATTCCCACCATTCGTATAATCGTGATTCAATCTAGATTATAGATAAATCTAGATTCGTAGAAAATAAGGAATGAACCAAAGAGGCTATGAAAAAGATAGACATAATAACTGGCATAAAATGATAATTTACTAATTACAGACCTAACGAATTTCACTGAAATTGATCTAAAACATCGAAGCCCTATAGGTCTGAAAATCTTATGACATAAAAAGGGTTGAATAACGACGTAGGTTCAAGAACATGGGTAGACCTAACTTAATAGGTAAATTCCCAAGGTCTAAAACCAAAGAAAACCAAGAATAGACAGAATAGATAATCAGGTTTAGACCCAATTTCACAGTCATAAAACTTAAGCAATCCTTTCCTAGTCATGAATCATAGGTGTTTAATCACAGTTGTCCTTGTTATGTCATAGGAAACAGTTTATGTTTCCTAATCAAAGGCATAGGCTTGTGTTCATAGTCAAGGAAATAATTCTCATAGTCACAGTCATAGGAAATGTTCATAGTCATAGGCAATATTCATAGTCATAGGAAATGTCCATAGTCATAGGCAATGTTCATAGTCATATGCAAGGCCTAATTGGTCATCGAATCCTAACAGTTCTTAATTAGGTCCAAGGATATAAGCACTGATAGAAAGATTTGGCATATTCTTTTATTCCTTTAATTTCATGTCACGAACAGAGGGAAACGTTCAAATCTAAAAAGTAACCGACTTACAGAGATTAGATTAGATTCGTAGAAAAACAGTCGTTGAAGTCGTTTGAATCTTCACTTGAATCCTAGCTTGACTTGAATCTCCTCTTGAAAGTCTTGAGCAGCATTTCCTCGTCTTGATTTATTTTATATATTATTTATTTATACATTTTCTCAGAGGCAGCATAAGGATAGAAAAGAATTGTGAATAGAGAAGGAGACTAAGGCTGTTTGTATAGGATTAGGCGGACGAATCTGGTCAGAATGGCGTCCGGATACAGAAGAACGAACCAGACTGCAGATCTGGAAAAAGCAGGGGGGTCGACCCCCAGGTCGACTACCCAGTCGACCTGGGTGCCCCAGGTCGACTACCCAGTCGACCTGGGTCTTGGGCGGGAAAATTCCCGCCCAGCCCAATCTGGGCCCGATTTTGAATTTTGAACTCGTTTTCTAACCTATTCGAATTTTAAACTGAATTATGAAACTTCTGAAGACCATAACTCCTTCATACGGAGTCCGATTAACGCAAACTCGGACTCTATCTCATGCAGAATTCCGAGACGAACGCAATGGCGCAGCCCGTTTCCCTTGATTTTGATTTTAAAATTTAATTATGCCTTGATTTGTGAATCTTAGTGTTACAGAATTATGGGGTGTTACATTCTCCCCCACTTAAAAGGATTTCGTCCCCGAAATCTTCAAGTTAGGAAGAATGTGTCCTACCATCCAATCACCCATCTACTCAACCATTCAATCACAGGCATTCATTGTCCTTAAAATATTTCTAATGCTTTCATGTTCATATGCATAGTGTGTGTATATGTCTTTATCTAATGCAAAATCAGGCGGTCTACTGATTCAGTTGACCTCCTTAATGCGAATCATGTCAGTGCCATGCGTCCAATCATGTATGCAAGCATCCCTAGTTATGTAAATACTACATGTGTGCATAGCCATTCATCCATATGCAACATCCATATGATAACATATCAATTTCAATTTTACAAACAAATACATATCTGTAAATGCAACATGAAAGCGTCCGAACTGATCTAGTGCCTAATACGTATGCATATGCATTCACGAGCAACCATTAGCAACCACTTGCAACCATCAACCATAACATGTTTCAAATACATGTTTACATCCAAAAGAGTTTCTACCTAAGGATCGAAGATACGACCTAGAGGATATACTTTGGAAAGAGAGAAACAATTACGCGTAAAGCTCCTACAAAATAAATCAAGTATGCACCCTTAAGGAAAAAGGGTATGATGCTAGTATCTAGCCTTCTTGAGCTTTATTCCACTGTATCTTAACTAATTTAACTTCATGATTGTGAAGTTTCTGACCTCCATTTCCAAAATAAACAAATGTCAATCACGGTACCAAGTATATGTACTAAGATGATTAGAGGTCTCCCTCTTATCCTCCATGCCATAACTATAAAGGTCGAAAGGTTACTACGTGCTTTTTGGAGTGCCTGCCACAACTATTCATCTCTCACGCAAACCATCCTAGTCGAACTCGACATTCCTCAAGTACAAGCCCCAAAGGCCTAAACCAATATCAGACAAGCACCCAAGGAATATCTCCTCCGAATTTAGACGATCTACGTGAGATGATATAAGCAAACTCGATAGCTATTCTCAAATCCCTACTAACCAAAAATAAACTGGTCGGACCACCAATTGGATTTGAGACTCTAGTGGGATCTTTCTACTATACAAGTATTATGGTGTAGAGACTCAATTATGGAAGTGGATATGAACAAATGCGAAGCGCTAAAACCAAAGGAAAGAGTACGAACAGCAAAACTAGATTCTTCCAACAGAACTTCACTACCTTTCTCCTAGGTACGCTTGGTGGCGAAAGTAGGTACTTGCCCTACTGAAAATCTTGTCCTTTTCCCTTAATTACATGCCCAATTACACCATAGTAAAGATACTTCCTCTTGTCTTAGGTTTTATAATTCCTTCCTCCTTTGTGAGCTAAATCTACATCCATGAATTCCTCATCCTTTTCCGTGTGTAGTCATGTTGACAAATCTCTCGAAAGCTGCTTCCATCGTACAGAAAACCCTATAAGCTTGAAAGAAAACTGGCCGTAGGTGAAACTACTATGGTTATAGATGGAAGTCGGGCACTACTTCGCCCTTCGATGAGGTTACCTCCTAGAAAGTCAGGAGCCCCAGAGACTCAAGAAAGAAGGAGATAAGAATTCAAACAGAGGAAGAGAAGATAGTGCGTATGGCTTTGGGGAATATGCCTTTTAAACAAATCTTTTCTTTTGAAAATGCTTCTTTTAAAACCGTTTTGAAAATAATTTTTCAAATCCTTTATCTGATCTGGTAACCTTCAGCTCTGATACCACGTGTAACACCCCACATCCGTTAGTGTCACTCACAAAGGGAATGCACTAAGTTCTATGGAGCATTTAGGGTAAAAGATGCAGATAAATTACAAGACAGACAGAAATTAAAAAGCGGAAAATAAAACTTTGCTTTATTGATAAAATAGTTTGTACAATGATTTCTTTACAATATCAGAGTTTCATCTGTCTTACAAAATAAAGAAGCATAAAACAACATTTATATTCCCCAATGTAGCAAGAGCCAGCCATAGCATCTGAAAAGAGAACCCAAGCAAAACTTCGACAAATCTTCAAGCTGGGAAAGAGTGACAGTCCAACTTAACCTGAGCTATACTATCCCCTCCTTTACTACCTGGGGGGGAAACGGAAGAAAAGAAGACGAAAGAAAAACAGAGTCAGACATAAAGCCTGAGTAAATTGAGTAACTTCTAGGATGTGAACATGGAAAAACAAAACGACATGAATTAACTGAATACAAGATAACACCAGGACGATAGGGTCAGCAAGATTAGACAAGATAATCACAAGATATGCTAAGATAAGATAAACTGGATATGCTCTAATACTTTCGCCGCTTCGCTATTTCCTTGTTATACTGGTTTCTATATCTCTGCACCACCTAATTAGTGTCCCAACTAGTAACGATAACGTGATCCCAATCCTTGTAGTTTCCATTGCCTTCAGGCATACATTTATTATTTATTACCTAGATCTAATCTAGGGTTTTGTATCAAGTGCTTTCTTGATTCAACTAGAGTTTACGCTATCTGCTGAACGCTTCTCGGATTCAGGGTTTATGCCACCTAGTCCAACTAGGGATTATGCTACCTGTCGAACGATGCCCCCAAGTCTAGGATACACTACCTAGAGTGGTATATGTTCCTATACTTCCCCACGCATGTATCGCGAATCGTTATCGCTTGTCTAGATGCACATGTCCTGTAATGTGCGGCCCGTATCTTGTGGTAGGGCAAATCAAGAAACACAGAACTCGGTCGGGAGCTTTCAGATATCTGCCGATGTAGATGCTAGGTCTGTTTTTATTCCAGTGGCTATGGTCCCACTTGACCCCTCCCTCAACTAATGAAAGGCACACCTTGAAAAATGAGAACTATACGCAGGCCCCCCCTATGCCCCACTAACCTATGGCCATCCTCACCCATAACTAGATAGCAAGTATATGGTCTTTTGGAGTTCTCCGCCTTTCCGCTTCTCGTATCTCGATTGACTCAAGATGGATGGTAGACGACGAGTTGCTATCACAGGGCTACCGGTTTCTCGCCGAATCACGCTGGTCCATCCTAGTCTTTAGGTTGCCATATTTTGCAACCAAGGCATACCCTTGGTTCTTCTAATGCAGACCTTAACCTCTGTGAGCCCAGGAGGATCATCTGCAGCCTCACAGAGGGATACCAAGAGTACCCTCACGTCCCCTCGAAGCCTCGGGCTTTGTAACCCAATTAGTTGGAGCCTTCGTTTTAATCAGACGGACGTTCGCTCCTTCCCGTGTTATACTAAGAATTACTACTTAGTTCTACTAACTAAGGTTTACCACTTAGTTTCCAGAATCGTTGTTTTCTTAACTAAGTTTTACTACTTAGCTCCTTTTAACTAAGGTTTACTACTTAGTTCTCATTCCCGTCAATTTGGATTGGTTAAGTGCCATTAATCAATTCAAGCTAACTTAACCCTCTTCATTTATCTTGTTAAACTGGTTAAATGTTATCAGTAATTCATGTTGACTTAACCCTACAACAAACCAAGTTATATTGGTTAAGTATTTCTTATTACTTAACCCTACCCATTCATCCTGTATTGGTTAAGTGTTCCTTTTTAACTTAACCAATACAGGATGAATGGGTAGGGTTAAGTAATAAGAAATACTTAACCAATATAACTGGGTTTGTGGTAGGGTTAAGTCAACATGAATTACTGATAACACTTAACCAGTTTAACAAGATAAATGAAGAGGGTTAAGTTAGCTTGAATTGATTAATGACACTTAACCAATCCAAATTGACGGGAAAGAGAACTAAGTAGTAAACCTTAGTTAAAAGGAGCTAAGTAGTAAACCTTAGTTAAGAAAACAACGATTCTGGAAACTAAGTGGTAAACCTTAGTTAGTAGAACTAAGTAGTAATTCTTAGTATAACACGGGAAGGAGCGAACGTCCGTCTGATTAAAACGAAGGCTCCAACGAATTGGGTTACGAAGCCTGAGGCTTCGAGGGGACGTGAGGGTACTCTTGGTATCCCTCTGTGAGGCTGCAGATGATCCTCCTGGGCTCACAGAGGTTAAGGTCCGCGTTAGAAGAACCAAGGGTAAGCCTTGGTTGCAAAATATTGGAACCTAAAGACTAGGATGGACTAGCGTAATTCGGCGAGAAACCGGTAGCCCTGTGATAGCAACTCGTCGTCTACCATCCATCTTGAGTCAATTGAGATACGAGAAGCGGAAAGGCGGAGAACTCCAAAAGACCATATACTTGCTATCTAGTTATGGGTGAGGATGGCCATAGGTTAGTGGGGCATAGGGGGCCCTGCATATAGTTCTCATTTTTCAAGGTGTGCCTTTCATTAGTTGAGGGAGGGGTCGAGTGGGACCATAGCCACTGGAATAAAAACAGACCTTAGCATCTGCATCGGCAGATATCTGAAAGCTCCCGACCGAGTTCTGTGTTTCTTGATTTGCCCTGCCATAGGACTCGGGCCGCACATTACAGGACATGTGCATCTAGACAAGCGATAACGATTCGCGATACATGCGTGGGGAATTATAGGAACATATACCACTCTAGGTAGTGTATCCTAGACTTGGGGGCATTGTTCGACAGGTAGCATAATCTCTAGTTGGTTTAGGTGGCATAAACCCTGAATCCGAGAAGCGTTCAGCAGATAGAGTTAACTCTAGTTGAATCAAGAAAGCACTTGATAGAAAACCCTAGATTAGATCTAGGTAATAAATAATAAATGTATGCCTGAAGGCAATGGAAACTACAAGGATTGGGATCACATTATCGTTACTAGTTGGGACACTAGTTAGGTGGTGCAGAGATATACAAACCAGTATAACAAGGAAATAGCAAGAGCATATCCAGTTTATCTTATCTTAGCATATCTTGTGATTATCTTGTCTAATCTTGCTGACCCTATCGTCATGGTGTTATCTTGTATTCAGTTAATTCATGTCGTTTTGTTTTTCCATGTTCACATGCCAGAAGTTACTGAACTTACTCAGGCTTTATGTCTGACTCTGTTTTTCTTTCGTCTTCTTCTCTTCCGTCCCCCCCCCCAGGTAGTAAAGGAGGGGATAGTATAGCTCAGGTTAAGTTGGACTGTCACTCTTTCCCAGCTTGAAGATTTGTCGAAGTTTTGCTTGCGTTCTTTTTTCAGATGCTATGGCTGGCTCTTGCTACATTGGGGAATATAAATGTTGTTTTATGCTTCTTTATTTTGTAAGACAGATGATACAATTTAAACCAAATTAAGTTTTTCCAAACTAGTCGGGATTAGCGCAACTTACCGAAGTAATCATTTGTTTTATTTCCCAATCCCAACCTATTCATCCCATGGAGAAAAACTGGTAGTGCTCCATGTCTAACACCACGGTGTTATCGGTAAAATTAATTACCATTACATGTTCAAATCTAATTAAAGATTTAACTATCGCTTGGACCAAAACTGGTGATACTTCATTCTCGACCGTTTCCCAAATTTGATAATTTAAATTATCGCATTCACATTTCAATCTAATTAAAGATTCATTAAAACTCCACTTAGTTTTAATCTTCTCAAAAACCATTATTAATGGTTATTTACCTTTGGGAAATCAAACATGCCGCATCGACAATCTACACCATACCATTTATTTCTACCGATATATAATCTCTAAGCTCGTACGTATCAGAGAAGGGTGTTAAGCAAAAGAATAAATTATCCGCCACCAAACAGATATATATTTAGCAGAGATTAACAATACAGTTCGAAATACAATGTTAGACATGTAATCCTGTCTTTAATTGGGTTAAAGAACCAATGTCATTTAAAACACAATTCATGATAAACCCAAAATCACATTCCATTAACCATGGAATCGTCACGGAAAAAAGATCAATATATAATCAATATCAATTTCCGTATCCTACTAATAATATAAATGGAATAACGACAAAGCCTTTTAAATTCCATATGTATTAACAGTCTTCCTCCACAGAAGCTCACATCGATTATTACCAAATTGAACTCCATTCTATTCCATATTATTTTATTAAATTGGAAAACTTTACTTTGGAAAATCCCATTAAATCTTAATGAAGATTTACATATATTCCAAATCACATTACACTGTAAATCTGGTTAAAGAACGAATGTCTTTAAAAACGCAGCTCACAATAAACCCAATTCACATTTCATTTTTTTCCCAATTACTAAGTATAACTGGAAACTCTAATAATCTTAATTAAAAGATTTATTCTTTTCACACGGGGTTTAAGAATAATGTTCTTTAAGACACGATTCACGACAAACCCAAAATCCTATTTGATATTAAATACAAGACTCTGAATAGAAATTATATTGGCTTATATTCAATATCAAAATCTAAAACCAATGGATATCGTATTGGGAATAACAATATATGTATCTTCCAAATTCCCATAACAATATCCATGTAACCAAGAAATCCAATATTGAAATATTCCGAAGATTATTTCCATTCCAATTATTTCCAATTTATTCATTGGAAAATTCTGGTTATTTTTAAACAATTTCAGATCCAATTTATTTCTTTTAAAAATATTGGATTATTTTTCTAGTTAATAACTAGTTCATTTTGATAAAAATATATTTTTATCTTTACAAACATGGAATTTTTCATCCCAACTCTGTCTAAATGATTTATTATGATTTTACACAAATTATTAACATTTTTAATAATTTTATCAAGGCCCGTACAGTTGATTTCCATAAACGGTCATCAAACTGCACTTATAGCGACCTTTTCCAAATTTGATTTGGACATAATTCAAAATGCAACCATTAGATTTCAAATCTCTTATATTCGTTGGAAAGCACTTTTTGATATGAACCCAACGGTTCTGGATTTAGAGGAATCCGACGGTCGGATCTTTACATCCATTTGAAGTTAATGGTCGAAATTCGCGAACGATCGCGGCGCGGCGCATTCTATTCAGGCCATTAAATATATACAAGTGTGAACCCGTGCTTCGCACACGGCATCACGTAAATCACTAAATAATTTAAAAATGATTTTCAATTAAGTCATTTATCTAGGTAATCAAAACTAAAAAATGATTTCTTATCATTTAAAAAAAAATCAAAACATGGTTATTTAATTAATAAAATCGTACTAAATCATGTTAATAACTATTCACAAATATTGGTAGCATACTGACAATGTGATATAAGGTTTTTCTTAAATTTTCAAATCAACTGTATAATTATTAAAAACTTCTTGTATATGATTACTTGTAACTTATCCGATAAATATTGCGTTAAATCTTTTAAAAAGAAATCTGGATATTGCTTAGTTTAGATCTTTTAAATTCCCTCAATAAAATTGACTAAATTTCCAGGTTATTATAAATGTGCACAAAGTGTAACAACATTTTTATACAATAGTGTTAAACAATAAATGCTTATTATCTATAGGTTATCCCTGACCAAAAAGTATTGCATTGGTAGTAGTTACATTTTCCCAAATCGAATTGTTACTAATTAAACGTTTTTTGTCAATTGCATTGTATTATCTTTGAATTCGACTCTAATTAAATTGGAGTTAAAGTAGAGACTTAACGTAGAATGAATGATACTATTGATAATAAGCATTTAATATTCGCTTCAATTTTTAAAAAGTTGCCATTGGTAGGTAAAGAAAATCTAGCATTAATTAACATAAAATAGGATGCAACCTGAGAATGAATAAACATTTAATGTTATATACAATGCGAATAAAATTATATTATGTAAATATATTTTTTAATTTGAATTGAAACCAAATGGATAATGAAATATAATCAACTATAATTAAACAACATTCACATCGCCTTGCCAAAAAAAAAAAAAAAATCGCATCTTACAAACTTAGTTTTGTTGAGTCAAAGGTTTCATAGCATATTTTGATTAATGACAACATAGAAATAGAGATCATTGACGAGCTGAATTCATATTTATCAAAGTGGAAATCAATGAAGATCATAGTGAAGATCAATGGAAATCATGACATGGAGCTAAGATTATATATATGTAGGTATGGAGTCGTGTTAGATTTATGTTAAAATATATCCTCAAAGTATAACACGAATGCACAAAACAATTTAGAAATTGAAATTAGCTGGGGCTGAAATCTGTATATTTGAGGAATTGAAAAGTCACAGAAAAAGCCCAAACGGTCCAGGCTTCGACCGGGAAAGAGTGCAGAGTGATATAGACTGTGGACCGAGGTTCTCTGGTCCACAGCCAGAAAACGGTCGACCGCCCAAAAGGACCTGTCGACCGGTCCTGTTGTCTTTTGTGCATAACGGCTATTTTTTCAAATTCCTGTCTACCTGTTAATTTCGACCTGTCGACCTTTTTTCTTGCTGTAATTTTTCTGAAAGGATGCTTCTTTTTGTGTAGAGATTTCTATTCAATTTCAAGAGAAATGGACACAACTCTTTATAGAAACTCTTCATGAAGGAATGCAACTATTCTACACTATAAATAGACTTGAAATCATACTTTCAAATCACTGATTCTTGCTCTGATTTCTGATCTTACTTTCTAAATACTCTTGCATTCTAAAAAGCTCCCAAATTCAAGTTACTTATTGAATCCTTGATAAAATTTCTCATATTTTGATTCAACAAGCAACTAACTTCCTTCAAATCTTCGCATTCAATTCATATACTTGAGGATAAGATTATAGGAAGGGTGTAATCAATCGTTGACAAATCAGTGTTGAAAGAAGAACACAATCAAAAGTCAAACTCTTGTAATTGTCCTGTGTAGGTAAGCTTGTAGCCCGTGAAATCAAGTGGGTAAGCTTGTAGCCCGTGAAATCAAGTGGATAAGCTTGTAGCCCGTGAAATCAAGTGGGTAAACTTGTAGCCCGAAAATCAAGTAGTGTTGTGAACCTGTTCCTCCGGGTGAAGAGAGGGTGTTGTTTAGTGAAAAGCCGAAGAGGAGCTTCGGGACTGGACGTAGGACTGGAGGTCCGAACCAGTATAAAAAATCTTGGTGTTGTTACTCTACTTTACTTTACTTTACCGCATTTATAATTATTTGTGATATATATATTGTTTGCGAATATTTATTCGCATAACTATTAAATAGCTTAAGTTATCACATACATTCCGCATAGCCATATTATAGATCCTGCACAAGTCATACACACCGACTTTTCAATTGGTATCAGAGCAAGGTGTTCTAGAGATCGTAACAACATCCTAGAACAAATGGCAATAAAGAAATCTAGTCAAGGCATTAGAAAATGGAAGAGCAACAAAGCAGAATCAGGAGAGCAAGGAAACAAATGTCTCATGGCAAAAGTCAGATCACAATCGGTATGTACAGATTCTTTATATAAAGATCTTTTGTTAAACCATGAGAAATTATTGAAAGAATTTAAAACTTTGAGCAAACTCAATACTGTCATTATAGCTAAGTCAAAAATTTGCGAGCAAGAAAATTCCAAATTAAAAGAATATAACAATGTTCTTTTAAAGGAAATCGATCTTTTGCAAAATAGAAATAAATCTTTAGAAGATTCTTTAAATAATTCTAGTTCTTTAATTTCGTCTCTTGAAAAAGAGAATGGAGCTTTAACTGAAAAGAATTTAGAACTATCTAAAGAATGTGAGTTTTTAAAGGTGAATAATAATATTTTGCAAAATGAAATTTCTGACTCAAAAGAAAATTTTGAAAAGTTACAATCTTCTTTAGATAATTCAGAATCTCAAATTTTAGGTCTCAAAACTGTGAATGGTACTTTAAAAAGGAAAAATTCTGAATTAAATAAGGAAATTGATGATTTAAAGAATAACAAAATTTCTTTTGAAAATGTCAATAGCGACTTTGGAAATAAATTTGATAAATGTGCAAATAATTCGCAAAATTTAATAAAGGTCAAAATGATTTAAATATGATTTTATCTAGATCTCGACCTTTACATGACAAAAGTGGTTTAGGATATAATAAAACTAATCTAAGAAATAGTACTAGATATGCTTTCATGTACAATAAAAATATTACTGCTAGTACTAATGCTCATCCTAGATCCAATTATTATAGAAATTCGAATACTTCTATGACTAGAGATCTGTATAATAGTTCTAGAAGTATGAAAAGGAATATCAATAGAGATTACTTAAGTATTTGGGTTCCTATAAGTTGGAAAAACAGAGAAAAATATATTGATGATTATTTTGATTCAGTAGTTAATAATGAAAATTTTATCTTTAAAGGTTCCATTAAACCCTTTTGGGTATGGTTACCTTCCATCTAACTCATGGACCCAAACAAAGTAAGTGGGTACCAAAACTATATATGTTTTTTTTTTTTTTTTTGCAGGTACACCACAACAAAGAGAAGGTTATTCCATATCTCCTAAAGGGAGCATATATACAGGGGGAGATAGCAGTGGAGATTGTAATATCAAGCTATGTTGTCATCAATCAAAAAGGGGGAGAATGTTGAGTCAAAGGTTTCATAACATATTTTGATTAATGACAACATAGAAATAGAGATCATTGACGAGCTGAATTCATATTTATCAAAGTGGAAATCAATGAAGATCATAGTGAAGATCAATGGAAATCATGACATGAAGCTAAGATTATATATATGTAGGTATGGAGTCGTGTTAGATTTATGTTAAAATCTATCCTCAAAGTATAACACGAATGCACAAAACAATTTAGAAATTGAAATTAGCTGGGGCTGAAATCTGTATATTTGAGGAATTGAAAAGTCACAGAAAAAGCCCAAACGGTCCAGGCTTCGACCGGGAAAGAGTGCAGAGTGATATAGACTGTGGACCGAGGTACTCCGGTCCACAGCCAGAAAACGGTCGACCGCCCAAAAGGACCTGTCGACCGGTCCTGTTGTCTTTTGTGCATAACGGCTATTTTTTCAAATTCCTGTCTACCTGTTAATTTCGACCTGTCGACCTTTTTTCTTGCTGTAATTTTTCTGAAAGGATGCTTCTTTTTGTGTAGAGATTTCTATTCAATTTCAAGAGAAATGGACACAACTCTTTATAGAAACTCTTCATGAAGGAATGCAACTATTCTACACTATAAATAGACTTGAAATCATACTTTCAAATCACCGATTCTTGCTCTGATTTCTGATCTTACTTTCTAAATACTCTTGCATTCTAAAAAGCTCCCAAATTCAAGTTACTTATTGAATCCTTGATAAAATTTCTCATATTTTGATTCAACAAGCAACTAACTTCCTTCAAATCTTCGCATTCAATTCATATACTTGAGGATAAGATTATAGGAAGGGTGTAATCAATCGTTGACAAATCAGTGTTGAAAGAAGAACACAATCAGAAGTCAAACTCTTGTAATTGTCCTGTGTGGGTAAGCTTGTAGCCCGTGAAATCAAGTGGGTAAGCTTGTAGCCCGTGAAATCAAGTGGATAAGCTTGTAGCCCGTGAAATTAAGTGGGTAAACTTGTAGCCCGCAAATCAAGTAGTGTTGTGAACCTGTTCCTCCGGGTGAAGAGAGGGTGTTGTTTAGTGAAAAGCCGAAGAGGAGCTTCGGGATTGGACGTAGGACTGGAGGTCCGAACCAGTATAAAAATCCTGGTGTTGTTACTCTACCTTACTTTACTTTACTGCATTTATAATTATTTGTGATATATATATATATTGTTTGCGAATATTTATTCGCATAACTATTGAATAGCTTAAGTTATCACATACATTCTGCATAGCCATATTATAGATCCTGCACAAGTCATACACACCGACTTTTCAAATTTCACTTTGAATTAAGGAAGTAACCATATACCAATTATCCTATACGATAATTAAATGGATTGACTACCATTTTATATTTTTTGAATTTACAAAAAGGAAAGCACAATACATTTGTATTATTCAAAATGAAAGAATACAGTCGGAATTAGAACAAAGTAAAAGATGAATAGCTAAAAGTGGTGCTAAATAAATTTTATATTTATAAATATTAAAGTGGGAAATTGAAAAAAAAAAAAAATCTCAAAATTTAAATCGTCGAAATTTGTTTTTTGGGTTCTTAGAAACAAAAACATAAGAAATAGTTAATTATGATTAAGTTTTCATTTTTAAGTTTTGTGTAAAGAGGCATGAGATCTTTTACCTTAAAGGCGAGAGATGCATAAAGGAATAAGTTGCAGTTCCATGTGGATGTGGTATCATAAATTATAGTTACCTCCAGTATATGCGGGGTTGGAAAAAATCATCTTATTTTTTATTATTTGGAGGCGATGTATAAACAAATGAATTTGTAATATTCAACAATATCTGAAAACGAAGTAGGATAAATTTGAACAAAAAGGCTGAAGTTAATAACCATGATATTAGCATAAAGATAAACGGATATAACAACCGTAAGGATTAAAATATCTTCCAGCATGTAGGCTATAATTTATAAATGAAATTACATATGTTAAGGTGGGCCTCGATGACTATTTTACTTTGAAAAACCATGATGATTGTCTCCTTGAATCAGCGAGTAGTCGTTGTTTTTTGGAACTACTACCACTAATCTCCTGATTAACGCACAAACTGACATTCGTACGCGTCTAATTATACGCCTTTGATTTTCACCAGAAATAAATATTATCAATTGAACATAAAACAGATAACATGTTTTCAGTTTGTCTATGAGCCTTCAAAAAGAAAATTCCAACACCCGGAAGGGTTTATCTACAACAAAAATATGTATTAATATTTTAATGTACTCAAATATGCAAACGGGTCAATATGAAACTTAAGTAAAAGATAAATGTCAACTACTGAACGTACAGTCAGTACTTTATACCTTTTAAAAAATAACCATAACATGAGTAATATGCATTAAAATACATACAAATAAGCTCATCTATAACAAAATCAAGCGAAGGCTCCTTGTTACCTCAGATTTCCGTGTATTTCCTTAATAATATAGTATTGATACACAGACCCAAAATACATGACATATAGTACCACACATTTATAAATGAACTTTACCAGAATTTTTGGTATCTATCTCATATTCTCCTTCAAGCTCTGTAGATCAAAATTTGTAGAAGCAAATTATGTTTAGAATGCTAATTAGTGTGCATTAGCTGCCTTGGTCTGTCCATACGCTACCACTGTCATGCTTTGTAACACCTATGCTCTATGGTTGGAGGAGAAAACCTGAAGCAGGACTTTAGACACCGCAATAATTTGTATTGAATGAAATTTTTATAAGCCTGCACCCATTCAAACATAAAAGTGAGATCACTACTACCTAGACGATGGTCCAAGATATGCAATACTTGGTTTAACAAATCATTTGTAAATACTTCTATTCAATAAAAGCATAAAATGCCAGCACATATGTCAGGTGGTTAAATAATTTGTTTTTTAGTAATAGGAAAAAGTAAAAGCAAGCAAACGTTTCCAACTTGGCAATGCTACAAACAGTAGAGTCTAATTCTAAGATGCAAAAAATTGAAATTATCAACTTATAATCTGATTTCAATAATGGGGAGACATTATAAGCACTGAAAATAAGAAGTAACAATGTTGCAGGGCATTACTTTTAAAATATTATGCATACAACAATGTTTATCATAATCAAACCTCTTAAGTACAATAATAATAATGAATAATAAAAATTTCAGGCCCAATTTTAATCGTAAAGCAATAAAAGGAGCCTGGAATTACAGTTTCAGCTAATGTAAAATGAAATCAACAACTTGGAAACTTACAACATGAAACTGGAGTTAAAGTATCCTTTTTAGATGATTGTGGCTTATTTCACTTTTCGAAAGCATGGCTACATAAACTGGAATTAACGGAAAAAATAAAAATAAAAGAGCAACTGATTATTTGATAACATGGTTAGAACAACATTGTACTCCTCACTTATACCTTGAATATGGAGGAAAACATTGTTAACATGAAAATTTGTGTTATCTATGAGGCACTTATTTAGATATCGACCATCAATGATAAAGAAATAAGTAGCCTAAACTATAAATGCTAACCTGGATAATTGAACTTTAAGATTAACAATAGAGGTAAAATTGAATTTTGACCTTTTATGCCAAGTGGAATATGACTTTTTTTTTTCAATATTTTGTATCTAAAGACAAAATGGTAGAGAAGATGACCTTTTGTGGAGTTAAAAGAAATAACTTTTCAGGATTTCATAAATTTTACTACATCCTCACTCTTATGTAAATCCACCTTATAAATTACCATTTACTTTATTGAAGTCAAAAGATATTCTAATTGTTTACATGCATTGGAGTTGCAATGACTGGAATCCTTTGATCCCCATTTTTTGGTAATGTACAGGTGCTATGATCAACTGTAATACCATCACTATTTGAATAAGGTTAATACATGCAAGTAGAAAAATAAATTAACCTGTGTAGTGTATCCATGACCTTTGTGCTGGCAATTTACTTCACTTGATAACAACATCAGTTACGTCGTGTGAAACTGAGAAGTTAAATTAGCGGTAAATAACACTAAAAAAATTTGAAACAAAGGAGAAGTTACCACCATCATTTATATGTTTCTGCACCATAAACCAAATACAGCATAAGAAATAATTTTATCAACGATAAATCTTAAAGTATATGGTGACGAAGGGAATGTTGCTCGTTTGGGGACCCAATGAATATGTATCCGAGCTCCTATTGAATTTTGGAACTTTTTTTATATTTTTGGCTAGTACCAAACTACTATTTTGTACAAACATAACATATATATCTTAGTAACGTGGAAGCTCTATATTCAAATAAAAGAAGATGGGTGTGTATATTTGTCATCTTCTATACTATTAATTGATATTCAAATAAATGAATTATTTTCACAAACATCACTATATGACAACAAAAAAGGAAAAGAATCATTGGGTTGTATGTTTGACCCATTAACATATACTGACATGTAAAAACATAAGTGGGAATGCATTTTGAGTAGAATAAGGTAGACCATACAACAATTTAAATAATTTTCACTTGATTTGAGAAGGCAACTTTATTAGGAATAAACTCTTCTGATGGGCAATAAAGCTTCCATGAAACAACTACCACGTTAAAAGAAAAAAAAAATAAGGTGGGATATGAACTTTCCAACCGATAGAATCTCTTCTATATATATATATATATATATATATATATATATATATATATATATATATATATATATATATATATATATATATATATATAGAGAGAGAGAGAGAGAGAGAGAGAGAGAGAGAGAGAGAGAGAACATTACAAATAGATGGGCAGCTGACCTATCAATATGAATTTTCCATGCAACGGAATAATATAGTTGCAATTTGGGACTGATCCAACAATTATGACATTGATTTTTGAAAGAAATAGAATAATAGAATCAATTTAGAAGAAGAATAATGCTAAGGGTCAAATGTTAGACTACTGGAAATTTTTATGTGTATATATAGACACATACATGTGTATAAATGAGTTTTGAATGTATATATGTGTATTGTGTACATATAGACATATACGTGTGCATAAATGAACATCAAGCAACATGCAAACATACAGAATTGAATGACAGATTACACGAAGAAAGTAAACCATGCTGAATTGTCTAATACATCAACGTGAATACTAAATACTGTAAGCTTGGAGAACCATGGAATAATGATGCAAAATTAAACAGCCATCACCAGATCTCCCCTGCTAGTGGTAATATCTTCATGAGAGTAAAGGCATGTCATTTAATGAAATCCAAAATACTTTGTTAAATTGAAAAAAAAAAAAGAATGACAAATTGTGATTACACTTAGTCAACTTCTCCTTTCCTTTAGGTTATGATCATTCCATGAGGTATAACATACAATAAAATCATAATGCTAAAGCAGACAATAGTTGTGACCGAGTAGAAGAAAGATAGACATAAGCGAAAATTTATCAACGATGCTCCTTTGTTTTCTTTATCCAAAAGATGGAACCAACCCCATAATTTATAAAAAGAACATTTTTTTTGAACGATTAGAAAATATCATGGAAAAAAATACCAACAAATAAAACTATAGATATTTCATCATGTCAAAGGCTGTTTTGTTGCATCAATCATTGCAAACTGAAACATCTAAAAATTTACATCCCAAGAAACAGTACCAATTATTATAGCCCGAAAGTTTTCAAATTAGTAACAAACACATTTCAACTGTCTTCAAAAAGATCAACATCCCAAGAAGGATGAAAATATATACAATAATGGCAGGATACATCACAATATTACCACAGCTCTAATGTGAGTGTTAATTATTGAACCATTGCATACTGATGCAAATCCCAAAGCCACAAATGAAAACGTAGCAATAAAATGATTGAATTCAAGTACAATAGAATGACCAAAGTTATTATTTTTAACTATGCAATAACTGGTTATTCGCTATTTGAATATATTTATAAGTAACACGATGAAAGAATAGTACGCCCACTACACTAAGTGGCCGAACCAACAGTTAGGTTATTAGTCGTATTCATATAGTACCCCAAAATCAAGATATTTTAAGTAGAGAATCTATTATGTGTTATTGTTTTCAAATTAGATACAGTGTGTTGACCACACATATAGTGATGTGACAGCTATTATCTATGTGGTATAGTCTTGAATTTGCAGGTTACTTATGTCAAGCCAAAATACTATAAAAATAAACAAAGCATACTAATGGGTTATTAGTTAAAGTGCATGCTCACTACCTGTAAATATGAAGTTGAAAGCGTCCTTTAAATTGTTGAAGCTGTCGGTGGCGATTATTAGAAGTGATCCGATCCTTTCACATTACAATGGTGGACTTATAATGCAAAATGTAGGGTGTTTTCTGGAACAAAATATGTTCAATATTCCAATAAAAAAGAAGGAAAAAAACTATGAAAGCGCTTTATTTTCTAGCATCAACGATCAATGCTAAAAGTACAATAGTGTTGCATGATAAAAATGTATTGATAAAAATACTATGTTTTATAACCACCGACTATCGCCATATAGGAATGCATTACCGATTTAGAATGTCTACTTGCATCAAAATAGGAGACCATACTTCACAAATTTTGGGGGAATTTTATAGTTGGAAAATAATTTTCTCTTAGAAAAAATGTTTGTTTTAACATTTCAATGCAAAAGCAGTAATACCATAGTTTTAGCACTCGTGTTGAATTCAAACACGCCAAAAACACTGGTATAAACATTTGTAGCACAGTGAGAATTGAAAACAATATAATATAAATTCAGATCGAATAAATACAAAAAAAAAAGTTCTTAAAAGTGATAATGCCAATAATATATAGATTATATTAAATAATAAAGCGAAGAGGTAACAGTGGTCATGTCAATGGTCTTTGCAAAGCTTGGTGTAATTTTCATATAACGACCAAAAATGCCCAAAAAAAAAAAAAAAAAAAAAAACCCAAAGGAAATGAATAATGTCTGAAAAGTTTAGTCTTATCATCAAAATCATTTGTAACACTACCTGGACAAATCTATGAAATAATCGATGTGTAAAATTTGTAACAGCATAGTTGCAGGATTCCATGAAGTCTGGAGGTAGGTAAAGAAAATTACTGTAGGGTTGTAGCTCAATTTGAAAGGAAACACCTTGGTCAGCAAATGTTAGACAATATATTGGCTTATAACATTTATCCGCAAACAAAGAAATAAAGGAAAACGTATTCGGAATCGCACTCGTTCAACTAAAAGTGAGTCCAAGAAAAACCTGGGAACAAATTTTGAATTTTACATTCTCAAAATGGATAGCTTGATCCAAATTAAACAAACAAAAATCTATTTGTTTTACAACCTTAATAAAACCATTAGATATAGGAGAGAAGGTTTTCAATTTCGAGTTCAATAAGTTTTTAAAGGTTGGAAAACAATACATATGTTGCATAGGGTGTACCATTATTTTAGTTATTGGATAATACAAAAATACATGTTGGTTGGAACTGAAATTTTGTAGGAAATATTTTCTGCTCAGCTGCGTTTTTTTGTTATCATTAGCTATAAATACATGTTTTTATGACTATATAGTATGTGTAGATCAGATCATACACATAACAAAACTTCCATTCTTAATATAATGTTTTTACTTGTAATTTTGATGTAACCTAATTTAACTCCACCAATCCTGAGTTTTTGATGTTAATTATAATTCATTTCATATAGGTCCCCTTCTTTATCATTCATTTTTCAGTAGGTGGATAGTATTGAAGTACACCTTATCATGTAGTGTTGTGTGGAGTTTTCAACCATTCTGATGTCCAAGTGTTGTCCACAATGTAAGTGACAGAACTCATTGTTGACCTTAACATGATTATCTCTGGATTATTGTAAATTTGGTTAATGTTAACACTTCAGAGGGTATTAAATTTCGTTATCCTTCGTAATATGAACAGATTTGATTTGAATAAACAATATCAACTACATGTCAAGAACAATCAAGAAAGTCATTAAGTCAATGCAAAGAAGCTTCTCTTGCATACCCCAAACATCCATTCAACACTAAACTTCAAAACCGTTTCAAAATAAACACAGACTATAACTAATTCTTAAGTTAATTACTTGGATCATAATTGCAGAATACTTCAATAAATAAATAATCAAAATTTCAATTTGACATACCAGGGGGATGAACAATTATCCGATCTCTGAAATCAACATCTCAGAAAACATGACTTTTCCGACTGGAGAGGAGGAAGTGAAAGTAACACGACATAGCTGACCATCAAATCGAACCATGAGAAACGTGAGAAGTATGCGATAGAGAATCCTACTGGCGATGATAGGTCGGTAACATTGTTTTCCTCTTTGATCATGAATCTGAATGAAATTAAATGAAAATTAGTGTTAGTCATAAAAGGAAGAAAGATAGAGCGAGGAAAGAAATTTTATAGAGGAAACACATTAAGCGAGACAGCTAATGTCATGGAGAAAATTCCCCAATCGTCTTTATTATGATTCAGGAGAAGGAAAATAACTTGGATCCAGGAAAAAAAAAAAAAAAGCGAAAAGAGAGGGACAAATGCGGGGATTTCGGCGATGCTTGGGTTTAAGTTTGCCTGAGCGCTGGAAATGCAACTCACTGATTATAGTACAGTACAGATAATAATATATAGATTATGACTATGCAGCTACAAAGGAACAAACACCAAAAGAAATTTATATAATCAACATTTATATAATTAAAGGGATATAAACTCCTCATTTAGATGGAACAATAAGCTTCTTCTAGCAAAAAATATACTCTCTTCCTACATTGAAACAAATCGACCAAGCATTTGTTCCCAATTTGGAAAGTAATAATTTTGTCAAATCAGTGTTTCAAAAGAGTAAATAATATTTTTACTATTATTTGACTGCAAAAGTAATGTGATACAATTGTAAAATCATTGTTTAATCTCAATTAAATCAATAACAATTTAATTTATGTTCCATTAAGTGAATATGAAGTATAAAGTAATAAATTGAATTTTTTTATGGATGTAATTTAAGAAAATAGCATTGAAATACTGGTGTTCAAATCCATTATCCTACTGGAACATTGAAATTAATTTGAAAGTGTTAAAAAATTTTAGAAACAAATTGTTATAGCAGATTATTTGATGATCAAGTCCAAAAAAAATAAAGAATAAGAGATGCATAAACTATCATCCAAATAAAGAACTGATTGTTTAATGAATAAATTTGATCTAGAATAACTGAGATGTTGATGTATAAATTAAAACTATTGTATAATCTTAATTATTATATGAGCAGTTATATAGTCAAGTACTGGAATAATGAGGGCTGTGGGAAATCTTTGGAAGAAGGAACTCGGTTTGTGGTGAGAAAAAAGGAACGCGAGGGTCGGGGAGAAACATAAGTAATTTCAGAGGCCCTGATCGAAACTCCATATCTGAGAAGCATATTACCTATTCTAATCAATTATTTGAATGTAAGAAATTTAGCATAATAAAACCTTCATATTCAAATGAAACTTAGCATCCCATACACAAAATCTTTCCAAATGAAATTCACTGTAAAAATTTTTGCATAAATCTTGAAGTTCATGAAATTCAAAATCATACCAAGCAGAAATGGAAATTGTATAAATAAATATAGACTAAAGATTTTAAGCTTCAAAAGACTTTTTTCTTTTTAAACTAAATAGGTAAGCAGACAACTGAAAACCATTTTAAAAAGAAGGCAAAACATACGTAGATTAAATTTAAAAGCACATGTAGAAAATTAAGTTCAAGCTGAACTTAAAATTCGGGAAAACTATGGGCCAAACGTCTATGATGTAAGTAAAAAAAAACATATAGAAAAGAAGATAGGTTGAATTCACTTTATAAAGACCTATGTTACAGGACACTAATATTCAGATAAAGAATATTGACTTATAATAAATACTTCCTAATTCAAAAGTTTTAGAGACTGAAAATATGTATAAGAAATAAAAGTTCCCTTTATAGCGAATTAGTTGTCTGGAATCGATCCCGACAACTGCAGTGATTAAGTAGAGGGGTAGAGCACGAGCAATTACATATTAATAGGCCTGGCTTGACAGATTCTCACTTTTGCTTGGTTGAGGTGCGGTAAATAGTAAAACATATATAAATTGGTGGATCATCAAATTATTTGGTTTACTTTCTTATTTTATTCAGTATCTGCAACTACACTATAATTAGCCATATAATGTGGACCATATATCAAAGTTTCTTGATAAAAGTAAAACTTCACAGTAAAAATATTTATGATGCTAATTAGGACAAATCAGAATAGCATGATGATAGCAGGCATAAAATGTATTTGCAACAGTCAAAATTCATCTAAACTATAAGAAAAAAAATTCAGGTGTAGAGAAACATAATAGAATGTAAAACTGCCCTAACCATGATGTCAAAATAATCATTATTATTGTTAAAAAAGACTGAATGATGTCATGATACGTAACATATAGCGGAAGACAGCTTCCATCATTCCGGGAGAACCCAGATAATAAAATTATTATAGCATGTCCAACCCCAAATCAGGGTAACATTAGAACTTTCAATGATTTAAGCACTTCGTACCTGAGGAGAAAAAGTTGGTGCTATGCTCCATCGTGAAGTCCGAGAGCCGTGAAATTGACGCGCCCAGAAAGCGCAGGGAAGATGCGAAAGCACTCAATTTTCATTGAATTACTGGTAGGACTGTCACTTTAGGACTTCGAATCCGTAGAAAGAAGGTGCAGGGAGGTTAATATTTAAAATAAGGGGGACGGTTTGATCTAGGGTTTGGAAAAGGCAAGTTGGGGAAAAGGAAATAGAGGAGCAAGATGATCCTTTTTAAAGAAGTGAAACAGGGAGAACGATTGTGATTTGTGATCCCTTTAAATGTAGGGGACGACTTGATCTGGTGTTTGGAAAAGGAAGGTCGGGAAAAGGCAACGAAGGAGAAAGAAAATCTTTTATAAAGTAGCGAAACGGGGAGAGAAAGATTATAATAAGTGCGCGACGTTCCACTTTAGTTTAGTTAGGATGGCCATGGGCGTTTGAATGCAAACTCACTAATTATAATATAGTATAGATAATATATATTATATATTTCATCAATTTCCATTTAAAACGTGTTTTATAAAACCGTTATAAATTTGTTTCAAATCGTTTCTAACTTCATTTTCGATTTTAAATCAAAATTGAATATTTTGTATCATTATAATATTAAAATGATAATATTTTCAAAATATCAAATTTTGAAATCATTTCTTTTCAATATTCATTATAAAATGAAAAAAAATCGATCTAAAAACCCGTTCGGGTTAAAATGGCGAATATCTACTTATTCGACTTTATATATTCCAACATTTTCGTGTCCATCCAAAATCGGACATCAAAATCATAATTTAATTCTTTACGGAATATTATTTTAAAATATTTGTTATTTTAAAATATTCGTTCTTTTTGAATTCGAATCAGGCCCAATTAATTACCATATAATGATATTTATATGGATTTCATACAACATATGTATATAACAACAATGATAAACAATCAACCATCATCCAGAGTGCATTACACAACTGCGTAAGCATTAAATATAAATAATTAATGCTTACAACAGTCGGTCAACCAATTGATTGACATACAACTAAACAATTGAGATTAGTGTACGTCAAATATCATCCCAATGTCCGTGTGGGGTTTCAACCAACAAATACTGAATATTATTTGTGCAGTTGGGCAATGTGTAAAATTATCGTCCCAATCAATATCAATTAAATGGGTGTACGTAAACAAATCGTCCGATTTGTAAATGAATATTTATTTTCGTTTCAGGAGAATTTTATGTCGTTCATTTATACGTTAAAAATTATATTTTTAACAATAAAATATTTATTCAACACATGAATATTTTTAATAGTTCATTCATTTAACACAACCACAATTCAATCCAAACAAACAACCATGGTTTGTACAGTAAATAGTGTCAGGGGCTTCTAAGCCCAATCTGCATCCTAGTATATATTTAACTGTATAATAATTAGAGTGAGAAGGAGTTCTCACATTAAGTTCAACTCCGCTAGTCTTTAAAGGACGGTTTTGGATTCTGCTTTGTTTCCAGTCAGTTCCATCGCAACTTGTTTCACGCGGTTCATGTTAAAAATCACATTTTTAAACAACGATCTTTATAAATAAAAATCACATCTTGATCATAACGCTATATATATATATATAAATAAATTATATTTTTATTTCAATGCTTTATGGACAAAAATCACATATTTATAATACTATATATATATTAAAAAATCTCATTTTTATTTCAACGCTTTATGGATAAAAATCACATTTTTATAGTACTATATATGTATATATTAAAAATCATATTTTTATTATATTATATATATAAAAATTCCATTTTTAAAACAATGTTATCTATATAAAAATCACATTTTTATTCTATGCTATTTCTATAAAAATTCACATTTTTATAAACGATATATATAATTAAAAATCACATTTTTAAACCATTGCTTTTCATATAAAAATTTAATTTTCAAACTAATGCTTTTCTGAAGTAAAAATCACAATGCTATTTTTATTTTCAAAAACAATACTATTTTTATTTTCAAAAATAATGCTATGTTTATTTTAAAAAATAATGCTATATTTTTATTTTAAAAACAAAGCCATTTTATATATTTTTTTAAAATCCCATTTTTAATTCCATGGTATCTATATTTAAAATTTAATTACATGTTTATTAATTAAATTAAATAAGCTAATTACATAAAGAAATCATTGTTAATTACCTTTCTCTTCCATCTATTTTATGCGCTCCAGGTAAAAGCACGTACATGAACCCATTGTTGACCCTAAAACCCAAGTCCCCGCGCCACATTCCGACCACCGGAGCAGGATCACCACCCACCACCGCCACCGCTGTCCTTCGTTCCCCCTCCTCGCTGACTGTTGGCGAACTCGTGCCTGACCTCGCACCAGAAATCAGCTTCAACCGGCAGCACTTCGAAGCCCTAATTCGAGCCCACTATGTCACTTCAGTCGATCATTTTGGTATAGCCTTGAAGGGCATAAAAGTACTTCGTTTTCCCCTTTTGAATCATCTCTTATTGATGCGCGGATTGGGAGTTTCTAGCGGATTTTTTTTTGACCTAAATTGGTCGTTAATTTTGAAAGAGGAGGTGTGATTTTTGTTTCTGCGCGTTGACGGGTGAATGAGGCTCTTAGGGTTTGACTAGATGGAGGAACTAATATATATATATATAATTAAATAATATTTAATTCGTAAAATTCTTGTTTAACACACTGAACTCCAAATCAAACCCAACTACTATCGCCCCGAGCTAAATGCCCCTATTCCGAACACAATGGGATATGTTTCGTGAGCCAATTCGACTGTTTCGATTAGTTTTTATTTAAATTAAAATATAAATCAAT
Organism: Allium sativum; assembly: GCA_030737875.1. Classification (NCBI taxonomy): domain Eukaryota; kingdom Viridiplantae; phylum Streptophyta; class Magnoliopsida; order Asparagales; family Amaryllidaceae; genus Allium; species Allium sativum. Next base: position 36,011 of record JASFAX010002886.1, read on the forward strand.
ATATATATATATATTGAATTTAAATGTATATTTTAATTTACCGAGGCCACATGCTGACTCCAAAAATTCCATAAAAATAAATCTAGCTATGTTTTGACGATACGGTCCTAACAAAATTAATTTTGTCGAATTTGGAGACCATTTAAAAAATGGTCAATTTCCAGTCGATTAAATTCAAATTGAAAGTATCAAACGCGTATAAATTCGCCATGCTCACATATTAATTCCAAAAATTATGAAAATTGGAATCAAGCAATAATTTGACATTCCGGATCCAACAAAAGTGGTTTCGTCGAAAATGGAGGCCATTTGCAAAATGGCTATTTTTAAGGGCTATATATTATATAAAATATATTTAAATTCCACAGCGACTATTCTAAGTTTTAAACTGGACATAACTTTCAATTTATATTATGAAATCTCGGTTTTTCACATTCGTTAGAAAGATATAATTTAATTGATTCAAATATTTTTGGTTTTACTGAAATCCAATTTATTTTGAATCCTATATATTCAATTGAAATTTAAAATCGAATTTTCAAACTACCGCACCATTTCAAGCTCGTTTTATAATTAAAATAAATTTATTCGTTCTAACTTCATTTTAAATAAATCTTTAATCGTTATTATTTAAAATAAATTATTTTAAATATTCAAAATACATTAAAATAGCTAAAATAAAAATTTTAAATTGGTTCTAAAACTTCGGAATGTTACATCAGCTTTACTCTTTTCAAGTGGAATGGGGATTCCAAAATACACACGCTTGTTTGTGGTGCTTATTTGAGTTGTAGTGTAGGTACTGAAAGGAAAGGTAGTCGCATGTTAGTCAACTATTGAAACCGCACAAAGGGAAATGTCCAACTCGTGATCTAGGATCAATGATGATAAAGTTTTGTTTGGAAAATTGAAGGCATTATCTACTAAGGAAGGAATTAGAATCGTTTAATGGTACAATACCACTGGAGTGACTCTTTTTCGAAAAGGGTCTAGACCTTTTTCTATAGCGACAGAAGTCCCTAACTCTCTAGTGCATGCTTTGATGTTTGAGTGCAGATGTACTAATTTCCAAGCGATATTCCTAGAGAGGACATTTCTTGCATTTATTACAGGTTATGAACTCAAGACTTGAAGTGTTCTAATCCATACTAGAGCAAGATGTTTGGCTCCGTATGGTAGAGGTGTTGCTTATTCCTGATTTCTTTGGAGAAGGATGATTGGACATTCATTTCAAGATGAGTGAATTATCAGCAAGCTAATATTGAAGAGAAGGGACAACCAGTTCCCTATGACTACTAAAGATTTCCAAGTTGGTGTAGGAATAATTGTTTTCATCGATGGGTTGCTATGGATTTGATGATAGTAATATAACATTCAAGTCGTATCTATTTCGTTGATAGGGGATGTTGGATTTATATTCCTTAGACCTAGTAGAATAACAACCAAATTTTTGAGTCATGTATTGATTGGATATCAAAACGGATATTTTATGCTAGATAGGTTATAATCCTACATACTAGGTTAGGAATGGATGTTATTTTTGTTAGTTGCCCTTATCTTTGCTATGGATGTTTGATTGTTCTCACTTCACATGACTCTTTATGCCTATATGATCATTAGGTATGTAGGATTTATGTATTTTAGTATTGCACATTTATTTGAGATAAATTTCATGACTTGACACTATTATGTTAAATTAATTATATTTATTTGACATGCTCATTTTCTTGATATTACTAATACTATGTTTAATTCTCGTTACTCAGTACATATTCAAGTAGAAGAAAGCAAGTCTTGATTATATGGATGCCTGTCCATTATTTTTTGGCAAGACCGGGTTCATAAATGGATCCCTACCATGAACAAAGAAAACAAAATAGGAGCACAAAACGACACAAAGAGGAAAATAAAGAATATGGGAATACAACAAGATCATCAGAAAAACACGAGAAAGAAAACTAAGGAAGAACACAAAGAGCTAGTACAAGAGTGCAACTAGGAGCTATTTGAAAGTCTGAATCTATTCATGAATAGCAAGCATGGTGGATTTTTTGAAATTTGAATGTGTCGCATGTATTAATTTAGCCTTCATCATATTATTTGTACTCCTTTTTCCCTTAAATATAATCATATTCCTTTCAGTCCATATAAATGTCAAGGAAGTTATGAGAATAGTCAGGACCGCCATGGACATAGGAATTCTCCATCATGTCGCCTTGAAATTAATGCTCCATTCAGTCAGGCTTCTTCTATCAACATTATTTCTTCCCATCTTCCTCATCACATATCTCCAAAGTTCATTAATGTAACATAGTTGAAAAATATATGAAATGTATCTTTATGACTAGTTGCGCAGAAAATGCATGTGGCATCAACAACCATGCCTTTAGCTCTCAAGTTCATTCTGGTAGGGGATCACATTTCCCTACACTTTCCATAACTAAAAAATCTTAGATTCATAGCTAATGTTGTTCCAAGTTCTTTTAGACTAAGGAAAAATCTAAAACTTGATCATGATTCCATATACTTTTGTAGATATTGCCAACTTTGAAACCCTTATTGCTCTCACAACAAATGATATTGGAAGAAGGAGTTAAGTCATATTTTTAGCATTGAAATTTTCCTAAAGAAGGGTAATTTCTTGATTACTAGAAAAATGGAGGCGAATAATTACATCGTAAACAAAGTAGCAGGCTTTGGCATTTGTTCTAATCCCCGCCTGGCTATCTGCTGATCACTCGTGACATTTTTAAGGATTAGGTAAGACTCTAACCATGGGTCATACCAGAAACTTACACCACTATTATGAGAGACTTTATATTTGATCATAGGAAGGAAAAGGTTCCTATGGTTGAGGATGCTTCTCCATTTCCAATTGCACGTGTGAGGAATAGTTATAAACTAGAAAGAGGATGCTTCTCCATTTCCAATTGCACGTGTGAGGAATAGCTATAAACTAGAAAGAGCTATTCTCAAGAGTGTGCTTACAGGATCATTTGACCCAAATATTGTTTTTATTAGTGAGAAAATCATTCACTTGATTGGAAGAGCTACTTTATTCCAAACAATGATGTTTTAAATCCAATACCTTCCCTGTCCTTCGGCATTTCAATCTTTTTGAAAGCACATGGACTTATTTTCCTTGGATGCATGGAACCATGCTAGGAGAATTTGATCATGGCACTCCTAATCATCTGCATAAGCTTCAAAGGCAATAATAAGGTTCTGGACCAATACACGGACAAGGAGAAGATGCATGAATTAATTGAATTTAGTCTTTCAACTTGGGAGAGAAATTTATTTGTCTATCTATCCATCATAGTAGTGATTTTTTCAAAAAAAGGCAGGCATTGTGCTTTAGTTATTCTGAAGGTGGCAGGGGGAAGTCCAATGTAGTCGATGGTGTTGTTACGCGGTTGGAGAGTGTTGAGGTTTGATATGGAGAGAAATATGGGTTCCCATTAGTCATCAAGGCGGACTTTTCAAGGTCGACTTTCAGGCCAGTTATCTTGCAAAAAGTCTCTAGACTACAATTGATAGCTGGAATGGAGGAGACATCGGGCTCTGTAAAAGTTGCCAAGTCATCAACATACATAGGGGAAGTGATTATACTTTCCTTACATTTAGGGCGTAGCTTGAAGGATGCTTCAGTGACTAGTTTGTTCAAGACGCAAGTGAGAAGCTCCACCATAGTAAAGAATAAATAAGATGGCCTTCCTAACGACTTGCTTGCTTTTGAAATACCCAACAGTGTTGTAGTTCACTATTATGGAGAAACTCGTGTGGTGATGCTTGTCCTAGTCCATCCTAAGAATTTTAGAGGAAAATTTATGGCTTCCATGATCATGAAAGTAGAATCCCAATGATGTGAGTCAAAGGCTTTAGTTAAGTCAAATTTAGGCATTGCAATTGGGGATTCATGGGAATTATTGTAGCCTTTTAGAAGCTCATGTGTCATGAATACATTATCAATGACTCTTTTAGAGGTGTGGAAAGTTGCTTTGTTGGTGGAGATTAGATCACGTATAACAAATTTGAGTCTATTAGCAGTGATTTTGGATAGACATTTGTAAATTGCGTAGCAATAAGAAATGGGTCTAAAATGATTAACTTGAGAAGTAAAAGTGTTTTTAGAGATTAGGGCAATATTTTTAGAGTGAGTGGTATTCAGCATTCTAGATTTGTCAAAGAAATTGTGTACAACCTTGTAGATTTTTTTTTTCAACAATACTCCAACAAGAAGTGAAAGCATAAGCATTGAATCAATTAAGGACACCACAGGAATTAGTAGGTAGAATAGGGTTTGCTTTATCTCCTCATTTGTAACATTAGCACTGAGAGATGAAATATCAGGAGGGTCTAGTTTGGGAAGGGCATAAGATTTAATGAATTAAAGGCCAGGGTTGAAATTTGAGGAGTTACAATTAGGTCGGTAATGTAGGAAAGAAACATGTTTTTAATAACTATAGCTTCAGCATGGATACTACAATGGTGGTCAGTAAGTGAGTGGACATGGTCTCTAATATAGCTTTTAGAGATTTATGAACAGTTTTCGATCCCCACCATGCTGCCACACAATCCTGGATTTTCCTTTTAGAATATGGGATTCTTGCTCCAAAATATCTGTTAGTTGTTTTGATGTGTTTGCTTCCATGGTGGCTAGCAAGGAGTTGATAGGGTTATAGTGAAGATTAGTCAAAATTTTGTTGAGCTCTATAATTCGAAAGTAAGAAGTGTTAATTCACGAGTTTTTGATTCATGGCAAAGAAGAAGAGAAAATCAAAGGAAAAGTGATATAGTATGATTATTTATTTATTTTTAAATTAGTTGTGTTATATTTGTTAAAATCTATCATCAAATATCACAAAACAAACAACAAAATAACACAAACAAATATATATTATATAGTGGCACATAAGTGACAGGACTATGCAGTGTACAGATCAGTCGACTAGTGTGTAACAAGTGCACAACCCTGTGCACTTGTGCATCAATATATATATCAATATATATATATATATTTATATATATATACATATATATATGTATATATATATGTATATATATGTGTATATATATATGTATGTATATATGTGTGTATATATATGCGTGCATATATACATATATATATATATATGTGTGTGTGTGTGTGTATGTATTCGAACTCCACCAGTCGACTGATTATTTCCAACTTCCATTTTCAGCGAAGAGATGCTTCTTTTCATGAAGAGGTTCAATCTAGTTTCAAGAGAAATGGTTGCTTCTTTTGGTTAACTCTTAATGTATAATTACTACTCTTCATATACTATTTATACAATACAAACATCACTTTCAGTCTCTTTTTGTGGTTAGCAGAATTCGTCAGAGAGGCGTGTACGTTACGGGTGGTTGTGTATTTTGTGGTTGCGACGACGAGGACTATCATCATCTCTTTCTGGCTTGTGACTTTGCTTTTTACATTTGGACGAAATGTTTGGTTGCGCTTTGCCTTGATTTGCACTGGAGCGACTTCATTGCTGACCAATTTGATTTTTGGCACAACATTTACCCGACCTTGCATGCTTCTCATGATAGTTTTCTTTTTGCTTTGTTGAACTTTGCTTACATTTGGTTGCTTTGGCATGAACGCAATTCCAGAAAATTTAACCACAAACTGAAAGCCCCTAACAGTATCATTTACTCTATTCTCAATTTTGTCTATGACTGGGCAGGCATGGAGTGCAAGGAGCAGATTGAAAGCATTGCTGACCGTGTGCGCAAGCGGATGCGGTGCATTACTGGTCCACATACTTGATGGGGTTTTTCACTGGCTTTGTCTTTTGTTGTTATGTATTTTGCTGTGTAATGTAAATTATGATGCTTAGTTGCTTTTTGTCAGGCTGTATATTGTCGCTGGATTGTAGCGATGGCCTGTTTTTTGGCTATATATATGTTGTACATACACGTACTGCTACTTTATGGATGCTAATATATATTAGGCGTGAATCATGTTGATTCACTACATTTTCCTTCAAAAAAAAAACATCACTTTCAATCACTGACTCTTGTCTTAATTTTTGATCTTATTTTCTATATACTCTTCGCATTCAAAAGGTCTCATAATAATTCTCATTGCTTAGAATCTTTGATTCTATTTTCATATTTCTTGATTCAATAGCAATTTACTTCCTTTAAATCTTCACAAAAACATTATATACTTGAGGATAAGCTTATAGAGGGGTGTACTCAAATCGTGACTAATCCGTATTACTTCAAACACATATAAAAGTCAAAGCTACTATTGTATTTTTGAAGTCTAGTTCGGTTGCTCAAGCAAGAAATCTCATTCGGCTTCTTGGGTGTTTGTTAACTTGTTCCTCTAGGTTAAATGAGGGTTTTGCTTAGTGAAATTCCAGAAGGAGTCTGGGACTGGACGTAGGACGGTGCTTTGAACCAGTATAAAAATTCCTGAATATCACATCATCAACACATCCGCTAAGTCATTTAGATCCATATTACTCGATCCTACTCTAGCACTCTTTTCAATTGGTATCAAAGCGTAGGATTCTAGCGATCATAACAATATCCTAGAATAAATAGCGATAGTTCTAGTCATGACATTAAAAAGTGGAAGAGAAACAAGGAAGAATCAAAGAAGCGCACAAGCAAATGTCTCATGGCTAAAGTCAAATCACAATCGGTATGTGTAGATTCATTATATAAAGATCTTTTGTTAGACCATGAAAAATTATTGAAAGATTTTAAAATTTTGAATAAACTTGATATAATTACTTTAGCTAAGTCAAAAGATTGTGAGCAAGAAAATTCCAAATTAAAATAGGAAAACAAACTTTTAGTAAAACAGCTAAATATTTTGAAAATACGTCAGAAGAGCTTGTTTTTCAAATGGATTTCCTTCAAAAAGAAAATGAGCGGCTAATAGATAAAAACACTGATCTTTTAAAGGAAATTGATGGTTTACAAAATAAAAATACATCTTTAGAAAATTATTTAAATAATTATAGTTATTTAATTTTGTCTCTTGAAAAATAGAATGAAGCTTTAACTTAAGAAAAAAATAGAATTATCAAAAGAATATGAGATTTCAAAAGTTAGTAATGCAAAAAACAATTTCTGAACCAAAAGAAAATATTGAAGAATTACAATCATCTATAGATAATTCAAAATCTCAAATTTGTCGTCTCAAAAATGAGAATAGTATTTTGAAAAGGAAGAATTCTGAATTAAATAAGAAAATTGATGACTTAAAAAATAACAAATTTTTTTTTGAAAATGTCAATCGCGACTTTGGAATCAAATTTGAAAACTGTACAAGTAAGTTTGCGAAATTTAACATGGTCAAAATGATTTAAATGTGATTTTATCTAGATCTCGACCTTTATATGACAAAAGTGGTTTAGGATATAATAAAACTAGTCATATAAATATTACTAGATATGCCTTTATGTATAATAAAATATCACTACTATTACTAAAGCTCTAGTAAATCCAAGGTCCAATTCTTATAGAAATTTGAATACTTTTATGACTAGAGATACCTATAATAAATCTAAAAGTATGAAAGGAAATAACAATAGAAGTTATTTAAGTATTTGGGTTCCTGTAAATTGGAAAAGCAGAGAAAAATATGTCAATGAATATTTTAATTTAGTAGTTAATAATGAAAATTTTATTTTTAATGGTTCCATTAAACCCTCTTGGGTACGGTTACCTTCCATTTAACCATTGGATCCTAACGGAGAAAGTGGGTATCAAAGTATATATATTTTGCAAGTACATTATAACAAAGAGAACGTTATTTCGATATCTCAAATATCTTTAGAAACAAATCTAAAATGAAGGAGTAAATCAAAGAATCTGTTGTATTATGGTGTTTCTATCTTGCTATTATTTTTTTATTGATGTCAAAGGGGGGAGAGATTGATATACTAACAAGTTTCTACAAGAAAATATCATTGCCACAGATTCAGGGGGAGAAATTTATATATTATATATTTAGGGGGAGGAATATATTCGTTAATACTATCTACAAGAGATTGCCATCAATCAATAAAGGGGGAGAATGTTAATTCATGAGTTTTGATTCATGGGAAGGAAGAAGAGAAGATTAAAGGAAAAGTGATATAGTATGATTATTTATTTATTTATGAATATTTGTATTATATATTGTTAAAATCTGTCCTCAAATATCACAAAACAAGCAACACAATAACATTAACAAATATATATATATATATATATATATATATATCTTATATAGTGGCACCCAAGTGACAGGACCGTGCACTTGTGCACAGACCAGTCGACTAGTTAATATTCCACCAGTCGATTGGTGTGTAACAAAGTACACAGCCATGTGCACTTGTGCATCAAT